>LTAE01011492.1:0-15163 GCA_001647135.1 Pontederia paniculata | reverse complement strand
GTCCGCTTGTCTTCTCTCCAAGCCTCCGGACGTCCTCTGTCTTGGTCTGATGTCATCCGGTCGCCCGCTCTCAACCTGCGGTCGACCACTCCTCTGCTGCCTTTTGCTCTGGGCGTCCACTGTCTCCATCATGAGCCCTCTGGACATCCACTCCTCAGCCTGGCAGTCTTTCGGTCGTCCATTGTCTCCTCTTGAGTCCTCCGGACGACCGCTCCCCAATCTTGTATTGGAAGTTTTCTTCTTGGGGTCGCCCATTCTACAATCATCGGGCAATCTCCTCAGTTCAGCCTTTTTCTCCGGTCATCCATTGTCTCCATATCTGATCGACCAGTCTACCTCTGATTTCCTTTTCTCCATTATCGGTCGCTCTCTTTACATCTTTGGTCGACCGTTTATGATCTACTGCTCCTCATCACATGTTCTCTCCCTCTGATGTTGGTCGACCGCTTCATGTACTTAGGACGCCCACTGCACACATATTTTCATAACAAGTGCTTTATACACATATTTGCATGCTTTCATAAGGAGGAAAATTAAAGAGAAAAAGCAAAGAAAAAGAGTAAGCAAAAAAGAAAAAAAAATGATGAGAAAAAGAGAAAAAAAAAAGCAAAGAGAAGTGTAAAATAGACAATCAAATTAAAAACCTTTTTGTATAAAGAAAGTTAAGTTTTCGCAATGCATAATAACTACTCAGCTATCTCGATTATGAGTACGTAACACACCTCAAACACCCAAGTCAAGTAACCTTGGGCGAAAGACAAGGATCGTGTTGTTAGGAAATTGAGTCATGGCATTATCAATAAGAGAACCTTTTTGTGTATTAAATTTTGAAGCATATATCATTGTTTCAATTACCATCATACTTTGTTGTTAACCCCAAAAGCTTACAAAAATTCAGATGATATCCACAATCTAGATCCGTAATGTGAATACTAACCTTGTGGATTGAAAATAGTGTGTAGAAAATTCGCGACACACAATGATCGAACCATATATGATAATTTGAATGTTATACTTTTTCAACACTTACAATGGCATTTCCTTGATCTTTAATGATTATATGTGTTGTAAATTATATGCGAATGATTGAATTGGACATACATGTGTTTATGATAATTTCTTGGGGACAAGCAAGAATTAAGCTGGGGGAGTTGATAAACTAGTATAGTCATATTAATTGTATAACTCTTATAATCATAACATGATGACATATTATGCTTCATGCTAATTCTTTTTCAGAGGATATTTGGATTTTACACTATTATTCATTTATTTCAACATTTTGGACAATTGAACCACAGTGTCTACCTATGGTTGAATCGTAGCCAGACCAAGGTGGCTATGGGTCAACCATAGCCCCACACTTTAAATGAGCACACTAGTTCGTAGCATCATCCATAGCACAAGCTTCACCCGTAGCACACATGAATAGCTCACAGTGCGCCATGATGAGCCTATAGCGTGCTTGGATTCGAGACATAGCCCACCATACTAAGTCGTAGCGCATTTGACCCAACTCATAATACACTAGACTCGAGCTACATATATGATGCATGCTAATAAGGTAGATAAAATTGCTAGCAAGTTCACTAGTCATATTAAGTAATAGTTTAAGGTGAGTTGAGTATCCTTCTCACAAGAATTGAATGTTAACTTTTTATCTAATCCCACCAACTAATAGGAGATGACAGAGTTGGAGAAAAATAGATTTAACAAGAGAAAGAAAAAGATAAGTTTTGATGACAATAGCCTCTAGATTAGGATGAGATAGGATGAAATAAGGAGAAATTTAGTTTTAACACAAGATTAATCAAATTTTAATTCTAATCAAATTCTTAAGTTGATTAGAATCTACCTAAGATATGACTTCCTCTCCATGATGCATCAACTATCATAATTCTAAAAAACACGATTGTTCCTCTCTAAGATGCCAATCTTATCTCTAAAAATTTAAACACATTAATTTGTATCTCCTACACTATGGATCGTTCCTCTCTAGGATATCAATCTCACAAATCACACACCTAAGTACTCCTCTCTAGGACACTAATAAGATGTGACATGCAATGCTTTAAATTCCAATTTCAAAGATCAATGTCAGAGTTTCAAAGAGAACTAATAACTTGCTATTCCTCTCCGGGATGCTAGCAAGAATCAAAGTCTCAGAGAAATCATGAAAAAAATATTAAACACATCATTCATGTGCATAGAAGATTTGGAGAATTAAATTGAATATATTCAAGAGTTAACGTGTTTCTTGTGCAATAAAATTCTCTCCAAAAGAATAGAAAAAGAATCCTATAGGAGTTCACCCTTGAAAAGTAGAAAAAAAGAGATTAAAAAGTACTTAGGATAAAAAACACTTTGACTCGATGACTATCAAGTCACTATGTCTTCTTCTCTTGGTGTTAGGCTCTCTTCAGGCTCAAGGCTTGAAGTTCCTAGGCTGTTGAATATGGATCTTCTCTTCATTATCTTTCTCTTATATACATACAAGACCTTGGAGGTTTATTTATAGGCTTCTGATGCGAAAAATCATACGCTAAAATCTCAGCAAGTATACTGGTCGCACAAGTAATAAACTAGTGATAAGAGTGTCGAACCCACGAGGACTGATGAATTTTAAAATCTGAAATTTTATCTTGAAATCCAATTAAAAGATATTCAGTAAATTGAGGAAAAGATAAGAGAAGATGAGAAAAATAAGAAGAAAAGATAAAAGATGAGATTAAAATTTTCAGAAAAGTTTAGATGATAAAAAGATTTAGTTGGTTAGGATTAAAAATATGTTTTATCCCTGTTATCTCTTGGATATAATCAATTAAAATGTCTGAATATTATATGGTAGAAGAATTAATTTAATAATATAGGACTCCTCTCAGATGACCTAACTATTTTAATCATAAATTAAATCAGGAATATGTAAACACATTAATCCTAAATCAATTTAAGTTAAAGCACATTAAAATCCAATCCTAAATTGCTAGGCCTCTCTCGAGTGAATAGCAACCCACAATTTATGAATTCTGGAAACATATAGACATAAATCTTTGTATCTAAAAGACAAATGCTTAAGAACGGCCGAACAGAAATACGCCAGAAAAATGGCCCGTGTCGCGTCCGAAACGGACCGCGTCCAGCTAGATGAAAACACAACTTTCAAAAGAGGAGAGTGAACACGACCGAGAGAGACTGCGTTTCTCCTTCGATTAAAATATTTAGAAAGTATTATGGAAAAATGGATCTGAAAATAGGGCGAAGAGGTAAAAATGGTCCGTGTTAGACAAACACGGCTTGTTTTCCCTGCCGAAAATATGTGATTCGTAGAAATCCGGAAGAAGATTAATTGAGAGTAAAATATTAACAGTATCTTTCGATTAAAAAGTTAATAAAATACTCTATGAACTTGAAGAGAATATCAAATCACAAACTAATAGAGGTTCAACAAAAATTATTCCTAAAACAAAATAATTCTAAGCTTACAAATAATATTAGAGGACAAACAAAATATGCAGAATCTTGTTTGCTTCTAAATCTTCAATCCTGATTCACGACATCTCCTCCAATGTTGGCTTCTCAACTCTTCAAAAAATTGAAAGATTATGAGAAGTAATTTTCTGTCTCAGATCTCTCTCTTGATCTCTCTTGTTGATTTGTTTTCTCTCCCCCCTCATATATCTCTTGAGAAACTTGTATGTCTATTTATAGGGTAGAACCAATCTCCAAGAGGTCTCCAAATCTTCCACAAAGTTGAGTCGTTTTCAAATTCTTTTCAAGTCAAAACAGGAAGGAATTTATGTTTTTCAATTAAATTCATAACTCTCCTTTAGGATGAAATTTAAACCATCAAAACTCTTCCAAATCTTCTCAAATATGATTCCTTTTGATCCCCAAGGAGTTAGGATAAGATAGGAGTCCTTTTCCAAGTCATATTAGCGAGAAGGATGATATTTTTTTTTAATTTTTCTTCAAATTCGTAGCTCTCTCTTGGGCTGAATTTTTGGACTTCAAAACTCTCTCAAATTCGTTAGAAATATGTCTCTAATGGTTTCCAAGGAGTTTTATAATGATTAGAAGTCTTCTCCATGAAGTTTTGGCATCTTTTCCTAGTCAAATTCTTCAAAAGAATCATTCTAGTTGGAACAGGAAAAGTTGGAAGTCCTTCTTCAATTGAATTTTCTCAAATGAACCAATTCCTATTTGAAGTAGGAAATGCTAGGAATCCTTTTAATTGACAATCTTCATATAATAAACTCCTCAAAAATTATATAATATCAACAATGCGCCCGACTGATTCTGCCCTTTGCAGTATTTGCCATGAATTGATGTCATTTGGCCTAAAAAATAATCATAAAGAACACTTAGGTAGAATCTGACTCATAAATACAAAATTAAATAAATAATGTATGAATTAATGTAAAACACTAGGAAAATGATATGAAATAGACACGTGCAATATGTATATTTTTGCTCGCATCAAACATCCCCAAGCTTGAATACTTTCTTGTCATCAAGCAAAAACTAAAGACAGCTCAAGAATCAAAAGAATTTGTCATGACTTCCATCCTACCAACCAATACTTTCAACATTCTATTCTTTTGCACAATTATCGCCAAGTATCTTTTCTCGAACCAAAAATCCCAACCTTGTAAAAGTTCTGAACTTAGACATATTTAAACATTTTTAATCCAGCTCATGAAATATAAATACAGTTACTCTATAAAAACATTAATGTTGAAAATAAAAGTAATTGTTGAGTTTAAGATATTTAAATACTAAATTTCAAATTTTTCATAACTTTTTTTTTCCTTTTTTTCCATTTAAGTTCAATTTTTAATTCAGCTCTGATTTGAATGCTCGTGTTTATCCGTATTGCACAATGTGGTCCATGTAGCAGGCTTTCAATCGGTGGATCCCAAACTAGTTGGCTATAGGTCACCAGGCATGAACCCCTACGGATTTAATTATCCGGACACACCAAGGTTCCAAATAACACCTTCACATATTTAAACAATTAAATTTGTCAAAATTTTCAATTTTTTTCATTTATATTTTCAAAATATGCATAAGCTCAAAGATTACTTAATGTGTCAATAAAAATGCAACTATAATTATAACTAAATAGAAAAATAAAAGCAAGATGGACAAGAAAATGTAGTACTTAGTTCATAACTTTACTCAGCAACTTTTTACTTTTTCAATACCCAATACAGAGGCGATAGTTGATAAAAAGGACAATAATTGGATTTCATAGATTAGCAAGGTGTCTAAAAGTTAGTGCTAAAAGGTCAGTCAAGGTTAGCAAGTTAGTTAATTTGACACAAGATAATGCAAAAGTTTTTTTACTAATGCAACATAATGCAGTACATCATGCAAACAAAAGAAAACATGCAACTAATGTAGATAATAAATAACATAATGCATGATCATGCACCATCCCTGTTGACAAGCTTCCATGGATAACAAAATGTAGAAATGAGAAAATGCATAAAGAGAAAAGATACGACATGAGTGTCATTGAGAAAGCATAGTGGTGTCGGTGGCCACATCCCGAAGTGATCCTGGATCAGGTGATAATCTTGCATGCACCGGACCATGTTCTTCATCCTCTCTTAATGATCACGGAGGTCCCTAGATGTCTTCTGAGTGTGACTTGGGTTTCACGGCCCGTGACGGAAGAGGGCTCATAATATAACCAAGGCAACCAGATGCCTGACTTGACAAGGACTAGGATAATTTGAAAATCGACTGGAATTATTCTGAAGAAAGGCACTTGTTGCTGAAGATGATTGCTTGCATTGACTGGTTCTTTCAATGTTCTCTTGACGATGAATTTGATAGCTCTCCCTTATGCTCAGAATTGTGTATGACTCCTTTTTTCACCTAGGACATGGTCAGAATAAAGCTTGCAGAAATTCTGTGAAAGATCCTATAACTAAAACCAAATGAAAACTAATAAGAAAAGAGAGTTTGGTTGCCTCCCAACAAGCGTCATTATTTAACATCGTAGACTCGACACCTCCAGTTGATATTCATTGTTGCAATAAGAGGAATTGCGAGTGATGATGCACCCAATTTTCTCCAGCTTTTAGTAACCTTCTGTAGTGATCTTTGCTTTGCCCTTGTTTTGAATTTTCAATTTCTTCTCTGGCTGATTTGAGGTTGGGCCTTTTGGTCGCCATTGCTTGGATGAACTTAGTGCATATGATCTTAGGGTGGGGAAGATGTAGACGATGATGTCAATGATCTAAGTGATATGCTCCTCTCCCTTTGTGGCGTTGAATGTTGAGATAGGTTGGTTGTGATGATTGGGCTATCCGAAGGCGAGTTCCTCCTTCGGACTTGTCAGTTTTCAGTGACATACTCATTAGTCTCCTTCACACGCCACTTCATTGTCCATGTCATGGGCTGATAAAATCTTCGCGATCTCCATTGTCTTCTATATGAGTTTTGATGGTGGCATGCACAAATGACAGTTGTCGGATTCTCCACTTGTGTTGCCTTCGAAAATTCAGCCAAGTGAGAAGATAAATCTTTAACTTTCTTCTCTAGTTCTTGAATCTTGGCTTGCATTATTTCAATTTTTTTTGAATCTCAGAAGATTGTGGTGGAGGAGGGAGATCATCAACCATTTTTTTTGTGATCTTGGAGTTGGGTCAATCTAGTTTCCAATTTCTGAATAAGTTGGTCTTGCATAGCAAATTTGTGTTGAATTGCAGATATGACTTGACCCAACATATCTTCTAATTTCACTCTTGACTCAGTTGATGATTTAATGACAAGTCTCTCCATTGCGCTGATTAATTTTTGAAATTTGATTCTCCATATTTTGAATATACTTATGGAGAATTTGGATAGTAACATGCTCATCATTTGGGTCAACATAGCGAGTGGATTCATCGAAAGGGCATCCACTTCAGCCTGAATAGATGCGTTGTTCTCACTTTTTCCAGGTTGATTAATGCCAACTTGAATCACTTTTGGAGTATCCTCTTGTTTGAGACTTGAAGAGGCTTTTGATGGATAAAGTTGCTTCTCATGCTGGACTTCAACCTGTTTAAAATTGATTTTCTATTCCTCAACATGTGGTCGTGACTTATTAGACTTGTGTTTCTTCGCCATTGAGGATAAAGATTTTTCCTGAAATAATTCAGAAGAAGAGGACATAAAATTTTTCGACACGAACACGGACCGTTTTCAAATAACGCAGACCGTGTTCGTCGTCAAATAGTCTGTGTCTGGCAAGACACGGACCTCGCGTGCGAAACAGAAGATTTCTTTTTTGCGAAATTGAAAATGGCACGCACACTCAAAAATGTTTTGAGAATTTTCAGATTAATCGATGATAAAAAATTCACAAATTAAAACTCAAAATAGTCCTTGACAACAACGCCAAAAACTTGATGCAAAAAATCACACGCTAAAATCTCAGCAAGTATATTGGTCGTAAAAGTAATAAAGTAGTGAGAAGAGTGTCGAACCCACGAGGACTGATGAATTTTAAAATCTAAAATTTTATTTTGAAATTCGATTAAAAGATATTCAGTGAATTAAGGAAAAGATAAGAGAAGATGAGAAAAATAAGAAGAAAAGATAAAAGATGAGATTAAAATTTTCAGAAAATTTTAGATGATAAAAAGATTTAGTTGGTTAGGATTAAAAATATGTTTTACCCCTGTTATCTCTTGGATATAATCAATTAAAATGTTTGAATATTAGATGGTAAAAGAATTGATTTAATAATATAGGACTCCTCTCGGATGACCTAACTATTTTAATCATAAATTAAATCAAGAATATGTAAACACATTAATCCTAAATCAATTTANGAAAATATGTGATTCGTAGAAATCCGGAAGAAGATTAATTGAGAGTAAAATATTAACAGTATCTTTCGATTAAAGTTAATAAAATACTCAATGAACTTGAAGAGAATATCAAATCACAAACTAATAGAGGTTCAACAAAAAATATTCCTAAAACAAAATAATTCTAAGCCTAACAAATAAGATTAGAGGACAAACAAAATCTGCAGAATCTTGTTTGCTTCTAAATCTTCAATCCTGATTCATGACTTCTCCTCCAATGTTGGCTTCCCAACTCTTCAGAAAATTGAAAGATTATGAGGAGTAATTTTTTGTCTCAGATCTCTCTCTTGATCTCTCTTGTTGAATTTTTTTCTCTCCCCCTCATATATCTCTTGAGAACCTTGCATGTCTATTTATAAGGTAGAACCAATCTTCAAGGGGTCTCCAAATCTTCCACAAAGTTTAGATGTTTTCAAATTTTTTCCAAGTCAAAACAGGAAGGAATTTATATTTTTCAATTAAATTCGTAACTCTACTTTAGGATGAAATTTAAACCATGAAAACTCTTTCAAATCTTCTCAAATATGATTCATTTTGATCCCCAAGGCGTTTAGATAAGATAGGAATCCTTTTCCAAGTCATATTAGAGAGAAATATGATAAAATCTTCTAATTTTTTTCAAATTCGTAGCTCTCTCTTGGGTTGAATTTTTGGACTTCAAAACTCTCTCAAATTCGTTAGAAATATGTCTCTAATGGTTCCCAAGGAGTTGTACAATGATTAGAAGTCTTCTCCATGAAGTTTTGGCATCTTTTCCTAGTCAAATTCTTTAAAAAAAATCATTCCTAGTTGGAATAGGAAAAGTTGGAAGTCCTTCTTCAATTGAATTTTCTCAAGTGAACCAATTCCTATTTGAAGTAGGAAATGCTAGGAATCCTTTTAATTGACAGTCTTCATATGATAAACTCCTAAAAAATTATATAATATCAGACAATGCGCTCGACTGATTCTGCCCTTTGCAGTATTTGCCATGAATTGATGTCATTTGGCCTGAAAAATAGTTTGCCTTAGCAATTAAAACTATTACTGAGAATTGAAAGATAGAAGATATACAAACTTGCTGCTTAATATCATCCTAGTAATATGTTGAATATGGAGTACTATAGATATTAGTGATGGACTCCTACATGATCCTCCTTCCGAGAAAATCGCGTGGAACTCCTCTCAACACTCTTGTCGAGATGCTCTCATGTCCTTAACTTCAAGGCTCGTGTTATACACTCCTAGCATTTGAATTATGGCTCTAAATGTGCATGTTTATAGTCTCCAAAGGGTCTTCAGGGTTTCAATAATATTTGAGAAGGATTGCCAAGTCAAAACATGAAAATATATATCAAATCCGTACCTGACTTTTAAGCTAATTGTAAACCCTTTAAAATACATCCATATATTATTTAACTCTGTTTCCAATTGATCCCCAAGATATTTGGATGGATTATGAGTCCTTCTGGCATTGAAAATACTTCAAAAGGCTATCAAAAAATAATTTGAGTAGTTTGTCATCAATTATGACACTGTTTCACCTGCTATGAGACTTTGGGTCCAAGTAGGAAAACCCTCTGTCATGACTCATGACATGATATTATAGCCTGTGGATTGAGGTGAATTATGAGTTGGCAGCTACTATCTATTACACTTACGACCCATGATATAGTATAGTGGCCCATAACAAATTAATGTCAAATATTGCTCAATATTTCTAATGTCATGACGATCTTCTTGACTCATGAGATTATGTAACCACTTGATATGACCTCATGACCTGTGGCATATTAATTGATTGAATTGACTTCACTGCTATGGTCGTGAGATATAGTTGTGGCTCGTTATATTTATTTGTGAACTTGTAGAATTGGTACCATGGTTCTGACAAGCATGTAATAACTGTGAAATCCAAAATGTTAATTCTTTGAGTGTAGAGTTGACTCCTTTTATCTTGTGATCTCTTCTAGACACTTGTTTTTTTTCTATAAGTAGTAGATGTCAGAATAAACAACAAAAGTTGGGTACATTCATGATTTGAAGAAATAAAAACAATTAACCAATGAAATAGATGCATACAATGACAAAAAATAATCAAAATAAACTTAAATGCAATCCTAAATATATGTTAAATTAATCATGCATGAAATTCCTCCAAGCTTTCAATCTTGCTAAACAAAAGTTCTAGATCAAATTCAAGAAATTGCATCATAGACATTTATTCAATGGACCAATACTCTTTTAGTAGTCCCCCCTTCTTATGTGCATCACAAGAGCATCACTCTCTTATCCAAGAATCAAGCCTTTTAAATTTTTTGAACATCAGACATATTTATTCAAAGAACAAAGTCTAACCTAATGCAAAAAGAAAAATATAATCTATCAAATAACATCATTGAATATATAAGCACTAATTGATCTTATACTTATTTCAATTAACTATAGACTTTAAAGCTTTTTCACATATCTAGCCTTCAAACATGAATTCACAAGGAAGTTCATGTAACAGGGATCTAAGACCAGTTGGCCTTAGGTCATTAGGATTTAAGAGTCTCCTATAAGTGTACTTGTCCAGACATTCCCAAGTGTTGAATA
Organism: Pontederia paniculata; assembly: GCA_001647135.1. NCBI lineage: Eukaryota > Viridiplantae > Streptophyta > Magnoliopsida > Commelinales > Pontederiaceae > Pontederia > Pontederia paniculata. Next base: position 4,718 of record LTAE01011492.1, on the reverse strand, counting down.
AAAAAATCGAACTAGTTGACTTGACATTTTAGTATTTCTTCATATTGCACAAGGTAGTCCATGCATCGGGCTTTCGATAGATGACTCCCAAACTACGTGGCCTTACAACAACAAGTATTAAACATCGAGCTTCCTTGCACAAACTCATCTAGGTTGCGAATAATACTCAAGTACCATCCTTTTAAGACAAGCATATATATGCTTTTCTTTTCACTCTTGTTGATTTTCATCTTTCTTTTCAACTTTTATTTTACTTATGCTTTTTCTTTTTGCTCTTGTTGATTTTCATCTTTCTTTCCAACTTTTCTTTTAGGGTTATTTCCATTTAACCCTGGCCCCTCGAACTATCTCAAAATTCTAGATCTACCCCTAAAGTATATAACCGGGCAGAAGTATGTCTAAACTTTTCTCCATCGACTAGTTTCATCCACCAGTCTGATTTTTTTCACATTGTTTTGATTTATTAAATTATAATTTTACCCTCCTATTAAAAAGCATCCCCTCTCTTTTTCTCTCTCTACTCCTCTCTAGCGCCTCTCTCTCATCATCTTCTCTCTCTCTCTCACTCCTCGCCTTCGTGCGCGTAGGCGAGCCAGCTGCTCGCTTGTGCACGCACAAGCGAGCTTTCGTGCAAGAGAGCAAGTAGCTCCCCTACATAGTAGGAAGAGGAGGGAGGAAGGGAGGGCAAGTGAGGAGAGAGAGAGAGAGGAGAGCAGGGATGGGCGAGATAGAAATAGAGGAGAGAGAAGCGTTAAAGAAGAGGAGAGAGAAAGGGAGGGAATATTTTTTAATAGAAGGATAAAATAGTAATTTCATAAATTAAAATAATGTGTAAAATTAGAAAATCAAGCTGGTGGATTAAACTGGTCAATCTAAAAAAGTTTAGATCTACTTCTGTCCAATTTTATAATTTAGGGGTCGATATAAAATTTCGCGATAGTTCGAGGGGGGTAAATGGAAATAACCATTTCTTTTACTTTAGATTTATATATCAATTTTTTTCACATTATTATAAACTCAATAAATACTTATATGTTCAATAAAAAGGCTATTACCATCAAGGCAAAATATGAAAAAAATATAAGTAGGTTGAACAAGAATTGTAGCATAAGAGTTCATAGTTCTATTCAACATGATCGTAGACTCAAGTAATTAATATTCAAGTGATGCCCAATAAAAGAAAGAGTATTTGAATTATGTAGATCTAATTAGACGACTTTGAACTTATGTCCAAAGATAAGCTAAAGAAGTTAAGCAAGGACTAGTAAGATGTAATGATGATATTTTTATTTTTTTTTAGATTTTTAGATTTTCATGGATTTTCATTTTAAAAATGTAATAGCAAGAAAATATGCAATGCAAGATACTAAAGCAAATATGATGCATGAAATTCATTTCCCACAAGTTTGAACTAAACAATGTTCTCAACGTTTAAAGTCAAACTTGAAAAAGAATATGATAAAATAAAATAAAATTACATGGGAGAAAAGAGCAGAAACAACCCAAGTAGTTCTTGGACGATGGTGGAAATGATAGTAAGTGGAAGACTTGGTAGTTGTTTTAATGTCAGTTGTTTGGAGAAATTTTTTTATCTTGTAGAGTCTCCAAATAAGTGGTTTGTGGCGTCATGTGGGAAGCACGTCGAAGTGATATACACATAAGAAACATTGCTAGCCCACACTCAGTGAGTATAACTATGTTATTCAAGCTTTAGAATAATGGTTGGGACTTCCTCTTCTTCGTCAAGGTCAATTTTTTAGGCTGAAAAGTGTGCATATTTTGTCAGCATTGCTTGCCAAAATTTTCAATTGTCCATTACGAGTTGTGAGATCAAAATGTAGGTGGCCCACAAGATGAAATAATGACTTCGATAGGAAATAGTTGAGTCGTCTACAAATGTTATGAGTAATGAGTCGTAAGTTGACATGTTGTGACTGATGCGTGCTAATTATGCAGAAAATATCGCTAGCAAATGCACTAGTCGTATCAAGTAATTATTCAACATTGAGTTGAGTACCGATCCTATGAGAACTAATATTAACTCTATCTATCTAATTCCACCAACTAATAAGAGATGAGACGGGTTTGAGAAAAGAAATTATTTTTGAAAAGAAAAAGAAAAAGGAAAGAAAAGATTGATAATAACAGCCTCTGAATCAGGTTAAGATAAGATAAAATCAGTTTCACCATAAGATTAGTCAATTTTAGTTCCAAACAAACACCTAAGTGGATTAGGATTTATCCAAGGTATGATTTCCTCTCCAGGATGAACCAACTATCTTAATATTAAAAGTCAAGACCATTCCTCTCTAGGATGTCAATCTTATCTAACAGAAATTAAGATACAATATTTTATATCTCCTAAGATGTGGATCATTCCTCTCCAAGATGCCAATCTCACATATCACACATCTAAATATTTCTCCGCAGGATGCTACTCAAATGTGACATGCAATCCCTCGACTTAAAATTTAAAAATCAATTTCCCCAGGATGCTACTCAAATGTGACATGCAATGCCTCGACTTAAAAATCAAAAATCAATTTTAGAGTTTCAAAGAGAATTAAGATCTCGCTATTCTTCTTCAAGATGCTAGCAAGGAATCAAAATCTCATGAAAATAATAAAAAAACATTAAACACACCATTCATGTGCATAGAATATATGAAGAACCAAAATTAATAAAATCAAGAGTTTAATGCATTTTCTTACAAGAATATTCTACTCCACCAAAAATAAAGAGGAATAAATTACATGGAGTTTATCCTTCAGAATAAGGAGAAAGAAGAACAATAGGACCCAAAACACCTAGATTATTTTCTCCTTTGAAATCTTTTGCAGCAAATTCTTCTTCTCCAAAGTCAGGCTTCAAGTTGAGATTTTTTGCACAAAATTTAGGCTTTTTGCATATGATCCTGGTCAGTTACATCCCCTTGTGGGTCCTGGATTGGAGGTATTTGTAGGTTTTAAGAGTCTTGGAATAATAAACTTTGTTTTGGGGCAAATAAGGCTGAATTTGGGCTCATAATGACTTTAAAAACAACAACCCATATTTTTTTCATAAATTATCACGGCCCATGATAGGGTTGTCATGATCGTGACCGAAGCCAAAAACTATTATGGAGGTTGTTATGGACCATGAAAAGGATGTCACGATCATGACCGAGACTAAAAATAAGTTCTGGAGTTGTCATAGGTCGTGAAAAGTGTGTCATGGTCGTGATAATGGAGTTCTCGGCATGAAAGATTCGGAAAATGCATTTTATGGGATGTCACGGACGTGACATTTCTATCGAGGGCCGTGACATTCTCCTAGGGATGTTACCGCAGCTTCCGGGAGTGAAATAGACAGGAAACACAACATGTAGCTTCGTCACAGTCGTGACTGACATCCAGCAATACCAACTTCAAATCGCGATTCTAACCTCGTTTTAACTCCAATTTGACTGTCATTTTTTCTAGTGTCTTCGTGTCTTCGTTCTCTTACCTCTTAAACTTAAAATAACCAAATTGGGTAGTTTTATATTTTAAAATTAATAAATGCAAAGAAGTACATAAAATGATGCATGTGATTTAGAATGAGTAAAGTTTGGAACAAATATGCTATGGAAAACTTGACTAATTTAGCACACATCAGGGATCCACAATAAGATGTTACAACCTTGGAAGGAGATGCTTGTGATGTGGAATAGGTGTCATGACTCGTTACAAGAAGTTACGAGTCATGAGATGGAAAGTTGCGACTCACAATGAAATGTGATGATCAAAGCAGGCATTGATGATCTCATTGCATTAATGTCATGACTAATGACTTGAGATCACGGGTCAAAATATGGTGTTGGGAGAGACGTTGCGATGAGAGAGGCTTCGCTTGCAATTGATGATCACGGGTCAAAAAAGGCATTGATGATCTCATCAAGAGGCTTCGCTTGCAATTGTTGCGATGAGAGAGACGTTGGTTGATTTTCAGTTGAATATGTAAGCTTTAGATGTTCTAGAAGTTTATTCGAACATTTTGGCCTCCATTGCATTGGCAATCTTAAGATTAATATTTGATAACATCGTCAAAAACTTGATGCGATGATTGTTAACAGGAAAATATACTAGAAAGTGCACTAGTCAATCAAAAGTAATAAAGTGTTAAAAATAAAGAATTGACGATCCCACGAGAAATTAACTTAACTAAGTATTTACTCTAGAGGCTAATAGGAGATAACATTAGTTAGGTGAAAGTGTGAAAATTGTAGAATCTAGGATCCCGAGATTGTTTTGGTAATGACAAATTTGTGAGGGAACTTAGTCTGGACTAATGAGCTTGTTGAATTGATCTTTAGATGGATGACCAAAGCACCAGACGACAGTTCAAGTGAAGACTTCACCAAAGCAGCAGTCGACTGAGGCAGGAGCAGCGGGCGACCGAGGGGTAGGTGATGGGTATTGTACTTGCATTAACGGCTAGTTTTCTGAGTGACATATTAGGTCGTTTGTGCAGAGTATATATTATAATCTCAAGAGTCTTGGGAAGTAACTTTGGCAAAATTAGCTACCGAGAGCTTGAGTGAAAAAGCCTTAGTTCCTCCTTCTGAGATTCGAGTGAAGAATATAGGATAGAAGGAAGTGTGAGTTTAAGAGTGAACTTGTAAGAGGTTGTCTCCTTGTCCTCTAAGAAAGAAAGGAGAATTTGTAAGGGAGCCTTCGCCCTTTGAAGAAGGAGTTTAG
>LTAE01011490.1:0-15166 GCA_001647135.1 Pontederia paniculata | reverse complement strand
GTGATAGTGCATAACACCTCACGACGGCTGAATCCTACTTTTATACCTCCATCACGGCCCGTAATCATCTATCACGGCCCGTGATGGGCACTGGAGATTAAATTAATCTTCGTAAATGTGTGCTTTTGTGAATTGCTTCCGGACCTTAGCCTTTTCAGCTGATTTCCTGCAAAATATTCACAACAAGGGTAGAATCAAGACTCAAAATAATATGAACAAATAAAGACTAAAATAGATGCATGCGATGCCAAAATGACTCAAAATTATGCCTAATGCAGGCCCTAAAATATGTTATAAAATGCATGCATCACTTATCATGGACAACACAGTACCAAATTCTGGGTGAGCCACCAAGCATACGGACTGTAGCCCTCTATCATGGGTCGTAAGTCACAGCTTTAACTCGAATAATCCATCAAACTCTCGACTAACGACCCGACACATCCATATCACGGTATTTACATGACATCTTTTGTTTGCATAACGACCCGTGACCACCTGTCACGGACCGTAAGTCTGCCAAGGTGGTCGACAATTGTAATACACCTGATCCACGACCCATGAAGATTTCACGATTCTTCTTACACCATGACCCGTCATCACGGGTAATAAAACATCATCACGGTCCGTAAGTCAAAATTTTCATTAGCTTTGATCTATGCATCACCCGATTTACTAGTCGTTAAGTCTCTCACGAGCCGTGATAAATATGAAAACGCCTACCTGCATTAAACACCCTGCGATGAAACCACGGCCCACAACCACCCCATTACAGCGATGATAAATGCTTCATTACTCTATATACTAACAATTTTTACAGAACGCCGTCGCTCCGATTTCAAGATCCACTCTGGCGCTCTCTTCACACCGTGTTCCCGACGCTCGACGTTTGTCGAATTTTTCGAGCCCTATAGGCACAAGCAGCAGTAAACGAGAGTGCAACAATAAGTGCGTCCAATGCAAGAATCCTCACTGTTAGCCGCCTTCAACAACCGACAAAAAATCTCCTCCGTTTGCTTCACGACTCGTTATATTCCATAATGGGCCGTGAAAACGAAGAAGCACCATTACGGCCACAACAAACGTCTCACAGCCTCACTTAGCATCACGCCCCGTGATCCCCTCGAGCAGCAACGAAGCATGCTCTCACGCCCGCGACGCTTTAGAACACAACCCGTAACAACGCTTCTTACGGGTCGTAACTATTCATAACGGTCTGTGACAAGCTCCAAAACCAGCTTTCAGCGCTTCGGCATCGATCTTGATAACCCGTTACACCCCGTGACAACAACCTTCACGACCCGTAACCATCCTTCACGGGCCATGACAGATATGGGCGACATCAAAGACATCCGAGATCGCCAGGAGAGGACGAAGAACATGGTCCGACGCATGCACGAGTATCACGTTGATCAGGGACACTAGATTATTGTTGTTCTAGCCTCACCACCGCCACCACCACCTCAAGAGTTGACTAGGTCATGTTTGTTCTCTTTGTATTTTTTTATATTTTGAGTCTTTGTTTTCATGCATTTTGTATCCTTCCTTTGGCTGGGCCTAAACACTGAGGACAGTGTTCGGTTTAAGCTTGGGAGAGTTGCATTCTCATGCATCATATTTGCTTTATGTACTGCATGTTTGCTTATTGCATTATTATCATATTGCATTCCATGGTTGTCATATCAGTGAAAATATAGAAAAAATAAAAAAATAAAAAATCCAAAAGTACCATTAATCATATTGTCTCATGTCTAATGTCTAGGAGTTCTACTTTTCTAAGAACAATGTTCAGAGACATCCTATAAATAGCGAAATTTTGATGCCTTAGTTTTTTTCGCATCACATGAACTTTGGAAAAATATGGATTATTGATTGACTACGATTTCTTCTTTATGGTCCTACTTTCCTTTGTTATTATTGATATTAGTGAATGCAAAGTGTATGTTGAGCTTATTACAGTGAATAAGTTATATATTTATGATTGAAAACTTTTATGTTTAAGTAGTTGAGGAGGCTGTGACGTATGTTATCCGGAACCTTGGAGGGTTCGGATTATTAGATCCGTAGGGGTTCTTGCCTGTGACCTAAGGCCATCTGGTCTGGGATCCATCGATCAAAAGTCTGCTACATGGACCTCCTTGTGCAATATGGATAAGCACACTAATAGTCAATTCACTGCTGTGGTTTGAACCTTAACTCATAACTCGGGAGAGTTCGGGTAAGTAAGCTCGAAGAGTGTTTCAACACTTGTTGCCCTAAGGCCATCCAGTCTGGGAGTCATCAATTGAAAGCCCGCTACAGAACCTCCTTGTGCAATCATGTGTAAAGGTTAGAATCCGAAAAGGAAAATTTAGTGAAAGAAATAAAAATCTGAAAAGCAAATTAAATGACTAAGCTCAGTATACACTTATGTCTTCAATTTTGAAGTTCTTATTTAATATACTAACCATTGGTGCATGTTAGGGCTGGATTTGGAAAGAGTTTAAAGTTGTTTAAGTATTAAAAGTCTATGCGGCTAGGATTAATTGAAAAGTGTAAAGAGGTTTTGGTGATAAGTGTATAAATGAAGTGCATGCGTAAAGTAGTTATTCTGCAGGGTGGAAGTAATGATTGAAATCCTTTTTTATTTTCTGAGTTTTGCTCTGAATATTGCTTGAGGACAAGCAAACATTCAAGCTTGGGGAAGTTTGATGCATGCAGATTTTAAACATATTTTAGAACTTGCATTAGGCATAATTTTGAGTCATTTTCATATAGCATGCATCTATTTCTATCTTTATTTGTTTATATTGTTTCAAGTCCAAAATTTGCTCCTGTTTGGTGTTATTTTGTAGAAAAGCACTTGGAGAGGCGAAGAAAGAGTTGGAAGCACCAGAATATCGGAAAAGGACCTTACTAGTTTATGTATTATTCTAGGAGTCCTAATTAAGTGCTAAGTAAAACCGTGAGGACAACATGCTGCGCAGAGTGAAGCCTTCAATTTTCCAATGACCACCATTTGGCCCCATACTTTGGATTTTTGCTCTATGATTTGTAGTTCAAAATGTGTACTACTGGAAGCATAGAGGCCCTCAGTAAATTATACAAGGCTTGTGATTGAGGTGAGAAGAAGATATCTTCTCAGGTTACTATCAAAAACTCCAAGAATGTTTTTTTAGTATTGTGAATCCTACCAAAAAGATTGTGTCACTATGTTCTTAGAGTGTCTATATATAAATAGATGAAGTTATGAACTTGAGTCACTCTTACTTAATGACGGGTTTTAATGCGGATGCATGGCGATTTTATTTCTGATATGATAAGAAGTGACATTGTGACCCTAAGTCACTAAAAATATGTGGGTCATACTTTCATCGCTAGTTTAGCATACCTTTTCGCTAAAGTTACACTTAAGTTTTACCAAAAGTTGTATTGCTTACATTGACCAAATCCGTATTTCCTTTTAATAATCGTACAATCATCGTAACATCTGAACGACTAAGCTTATTAAGCTTTTTTCTAGAAAAAATGGAGATGCCGAGGGCAAGTAATATGAAACGTTATTTTTAACAAAAGTTATGCATAACTTTGGTATGAGACGCTCAATCATTGACGAATGTATGATAAAAATTTACCGATGCAAGTATAGAATCACGTGGCATGAGAGTGGAGAATATGAGAGAAAATACCTAACAACATTTGAGAAACTAAGCAAGGAGAAGGTGGATACGTCACTTTATAAAACATTTTGCCAATTACTTGCCATCTGACCAGTTTTTAAGTCCCTAGTTTATTCTCTTTGTTTTGTTGTAAACATCAATGTGTTTTACCAATATTATATTTTAAGTAATCAAGTTTAGAAGGATTGTTTATTTTGTTCAGCATTTCAATAATCTACTAATTATGTATCAGAGTCGTATGTCGTCCACTTGATTTTACTCTCACAATGATGAACCACCCATAAACCCCAACTCAACTCCCAATCTTCATACCCTCATGATTTGAACACCACCCTCTTCTTAAGCTATTTCCGCAACTAACCAACTAGTCTAACTAACAATTATTTGTCATTAAATACATGCTAGCAACAATTGATATCTTGGCCATTAATGTTGTAACGCCCCCAAAAACCATCCCTCGCCACGTGACAAAGATAACTCCTCAGAGATTACTCGATATATTACTTTGACTAAAAACTTTGACTCTTTGATCAATAAAATACAACATTAAGGGAAAAAAGGCCTTAATGATTCTCAATATAAAAGTCTAAGGTGAAGCTAACAACATGAAACATCTCATAAGTGGAAGCCTAAGAATTCAAGGAAAACACATAGGTCTCACACTCCTTATTACAACTGATATTCCAACAAAAAGATAAACATATAACTTAAAGGGGTCCTTATGCCCACAAGTAGCCCCAGCATCGATGCAGCACACCAACATGTCATTCATCACTGACCTGCAACTACAACAACCAAATGCAGAGGAGACAATTCTCGCGTGAGCAATGAAGCTCAAATGCGTGATAAACAATATAATAACATTGGATATGAATCTCATATTAGAACAATAGAATAATGTAGATAATAGCAAAAATGACATTAAGTGATAATAGCTCATCTATCATATAAGTTTCATGGAGGCAATATATGACAATAATCAATATCAACACTTTGATTCTTTGTAAAGTTGGATGAGATTCAATTATTCAACATGCTTTGATGATTCAATGCCATTCGAGGATTTCATATGATTCAATGATTCAATATATTTTCACTAACTCAATGTGATCCATGATTCAATATGATACGATTATTCAATATGGTTCAATTTGATTAAATATTTCAATTCGATTCAATGATTTTGCTTTATGAACATTGTTCAAATAAGTGAAGTTGCTTTCAACTTCTTTAATAACTTCAATTATTAGGAAGAGCTTTTTACTTTAATAGGGTACGACATGCAAATAATACAACCTAATGTCAATGATTAGTGGGGAATCAAGCCATGACAAGCCTCTTTAGATAAGGATGAATCACATGTTTTCGATGAAGTCTTTATGAATGAACAGTAACAAAGAAAATGATTCATTAAATATACCATGACGTCCTGTTGTTTTCGTCTTTTATCTTATAACTTATTCATCACTTATCAAATTGATTGATTGAGGATCATAAGGGTAAGCAACCCATCAAACAATAATAAGGCATAAAGCATTAGCAAAGCGAAAATTATATGTAGAACATTGAGAGGTTGGATATCGCACCAAAAAGTCTCAATACGGCATGCTCGAAATAGGGGATACAACCATATCGACATTAACATATGCAATGGTATTCAACTGAGAGGATTTCAGTCTGATCGTATTGATCAATACGACCGACCAGTGTGGCCGACAAGATTTTGGTTTACCCTTATTGACGGGTATGATCGTATTGTGTGTGTACATCCATCATGAGTCATATTCGAGAAGATTTCGGTCTGGTTGTATTGGAGAATACAACAATATTGTGGTGACCGAAGGGATTTTGATCCGACTGTATTGTCCAATATGATCATGTTGAATTTAGGGCAAGATTAATATCCATCATTTTTAGAGATAAAATTGAAGAATAAGACATCTAAAACACAAATAAATGCAAGGCAAGCGCAACCACCGATATTGCACAATTTTCTAATATGAATGCAAACATATCTTGTATGAAAACAAATGTAGAATGATTATCTCTAATCTCCATGACCCTTTTTACTTTAAGAAAGTATAACTGATTCAACACACACAAATATTGCACTTTGATAAACATTTGTGTAACGCCCCGACCCTCGAGATAGCGGAAGCGGAAAATAAAAATAAATCTTAACTCGAGAAATCGGTCGCTACCTCTATCATTCCACCATAAGTAAAAACATATCAAAATAATATTTGATTTTGTTTCTATACATATATAAATATAAACGATTATGGTACAAAATAATTGTAAACTCTTCAGAACTTAGCTCCATGTGCCAACCCATTTCACGAGCATTGACCACCCTCCATCAACCTGCAGGATCCAAAAATACAGAGAAACATATGCATATATATACATACAAGTATGTATATATATGCATAATTTCCGTGAGCGAAGCCTCGTATGTAGGGTCAAAATAAACATGTAAAACATGATAATAGAATAATAAAATTCTAACATGAAGCATACTTATAACTCATATGGCATAACTATAATCAACTAGTTCACTATTCTCATAATCATGTTTGTAATATCTGAAAAATCATATTATATAAACAAGTTCTTCTCGATTTAACAATTCATAGACACTCTATTCTATAATAGTTAGCATTTGGTCACATAAAATTTCTATCATATAACATTGAAACAAATCATATAATATCTCAAAACAAATCATATAACAATTGAAATAAATAATATAATGTCACAACATATCATATGATTCCTTCACCCCACATAGCACATTGAGGCACATCATATATCATAATATCATATAATCGAATATAAGAACATGTCGTGTAACCATCATAAAATTTATCTTATAATGTTAAACATATTCTCGAATATAGAGTCACCGTAGTATGATAATGCATCGTAATGCATGTCATGTTCATGTAAATGGATTTGTGCAAGGACCCATGTATGCATGTCATATCATATAAACCATCTGGCCAGAGGTATACCCCTTGGGGTATCATGTACTGTCGGGTTATCATATTACCCCTTAGGGTATCATATCATCCCGAAGGATATCATGTACTGTCGGGTTATCGTATTACCCCTTAGGGTATCGTGTTATCCCGAAGGATATCATATCATATCATCCCTGCAAAACAAACATATCAACCCGGCAGGGTTAGTAAACATATATCCCTGCAAAACAGACATATCAACCCGGCTGGGTTAGTAAATATATATCCCTCCAAAACAGACATATCAACCTGGCAGGGTTAGCATATCAATGCATGTATGAATGATATGCAAATGTATGACCATGTCGTATCAATCATATCACATCGTATCATATGACTTATCATATCATCCCTTGAGGATATCATATTATCCCGAAGGATATTTTCTCATATCATATCATATCATATCATTTCGTATCGTATCATATCATATATCATATAATTGCATTAATAGCAATAATATATAATAGTAAACATGTTCATGTCATATTATATAGTTGCATCATTGCAACTCTTCCAAGTATTTCTCTTTGCATCTAAATAACTTTCATAGAATAAAGTATATCATATGTTCATATAAGTCAATTTCAATCAGTCAATTAGTTATCAAGTATCACATATAACTTTCATAACTATAGTCTCACTAGTTACAACAAACAATACTTTTTCATGTACTTTCTTTCATATTTATATAAGTATCTTGCAAAATAAAGTATAACTATTTACAAAATATTCATTCCAATATTTCTTATGAAGCAATCATGATGTCTAGAAATATCATTTAAATAGATCATAAGCTAGAACTTTACAAGTACTGGATAACACAAATCATATAAATAAAACTATATGGATCCACCTTACATACCTTATTCTTAGTTGTCTTTCTCTTTATTCTTCCTTCACAAACCTCAAGCTATAGGTCACCCTTCTTGTTGTGATGAGAAAGTCATCAAAAGGTATATAAATGATGCATAAATATTTGGTATTACTTTACCGACTTATAAACAAACTATTTGATTAATTCAATTCTTACATGTAAATCTCTGCACCTTGATAAATGACATACTAGTAGAAGATAAATTCATTATTATATATACCCAAATAATATTTAAAACTAATTTTAACTCAACCTAGACTCACTTATAAGTAACATATATTAGAATTTATCTCCATTTGATTTTATTGCAGAAAAACTAACATTCTAACTTATGTTCTAAGTTAGTTTTAGGTCCTGACAGATTGAGTAATATGTCATTAAAAATTTATAACTCACTGTAGATAACATCAAATCATGATTTCTAAATTTTCTTATAAATTAGACTTCCTAACCTTTCATGTATAAAAATCTCGAGTTCTAATATTTACATATCATTTCTCTAAAAATCTTGGAATCAAACTATTTTTTGTCCCTAATCTACAACCTGACAGTGAAGTCATGCATGGTAGAAAATTCATAACTTCATTTATAGATGTTCTTTTGAGTTGATTCCACTTGCATCTGATCCTATATAAAGTCTTCTATCATAAATAGAAATATCAAAATCTAGTTACTCTTATACAATTTATTTCATAATTTAGCATCTGATCTTGTAGCTGTCTCAGAACAGCATGAGTCACATGTAAAGACAGGATCATAGCTCCTAACATACAACTTAATTTTTAGTGTTTCTAGAGTCTATGGAAAGCTGACTTAGAGGGAATTTCACATGTAAAATTTCATAATTTTAGATGGCCAAATAATTTTGCAAATCATATCATGAATCATGACATAAATCTAGGGTAAAACGTTTTACCTGAAGTGAGATTCACTTGCGGATTTTTCATTTCCTCCACGGATGGTGTTAGCTTCTGAAAATTTTGGTGACTTTAGATAAGAGGATAAGGAAGCTCTACGAATTTTTACAGGATTTTATAGCAAGTTAAGGCGGTTGAGAAAAATATCCTAAGCAGGAGGTGGCAAGCTGCTTGCTTATGGCAGCTTGTTTGGTGATTGGTTAAAGTGATGGTCCAATTAAAATTTACATTTAATATGATTAGTTTATTCTCAATAAATATAACTTATTCCTAATTAGACATATATTATTATAATTATAATTTATAGGATTTATTTATATTTATGTATTATCATTTTCACAGGTGCCACTTGGCGAAATATGATTGGTCGTAAGAATAATAAATACTAACAAATTTGCTAGTATAATAATGACACTAAAAATGATAATTATTATGAAATTAAATTAGGGTTATCACATTCTACCCCCCTTAAAAAAATTTCGTCCTCGAAATTGTCAAATCTTATTAGTCTAATAAATGGAATACAAATCATGTATACTTCTTTCCATTTGTTTTTTTTTTTTTTTCTCAACTTAGTGATATTTAATAAAATTATCATCGATGGACGATCTTAGATCAAAATGTATGTTTCATCTATTTCAATGTGCTCATGCTTACCCTATAATATTTATCTCCACCTTCACCTACTGTACATGCTCATTGCATACACACTTCCACTAATTATATAAATAGACTCAACTAATATGGTCGACTATGCTTAATTAATAAATCCCAAATTTATATATAAATTAATGGAATAAATAATTCCATTTGAATTTAAAGTAAATGATTTTGTTCAATCACCAACTAAAAACCCATTGTGAAGCCAAATTTTCAATGTATGATAACCAAGTATCCATAGGCAATCAAATTAATCCTTAATGAACTCGTTACATGAGCAAACCACATCTCAATAACTAGAAAACTCATAGTCAATGTGTTATCATCTACGCATTTCAAGGAAGACGATATAAGCATATTTCATATAAAATATCATATGTATCATTCCATAAGATAAAATGAAACATGTATCATCACCAACATATCATAGGTCCATAGAATATCATATAACATGCGATGCACTAGTGCAATCATGTTTGTAACATGTCATATCATCAGTTGGCCAGAGGTATCATATCACCTCTTAGGGTATCATATCATTCCTGCCGAGGAAACATATTATCCCTTAGGATATCATATAATCCCTTTTGAAAAATTGTATATCATTTCTGCAGAATACATATCATCCCAACAGAGAAAATGCAAATGCATGATAGAAGCAAATGCATTATCTTTTCACATATCCATATCATCATAGTACATATAACATATGATTGCATATGATTGCATATTATAATTTATAGGATTTATTTGCAATTATGGATTATCATTTCCGCAGGTGCCACTTGGCGGAATATGATTGGTCGTAAGGGTAATAAATACTAACAAATTTGCTAGTATAATAATATCACTAAAAATAATTATTATTATAAAATTAAATTAGGGTTATCACAATTTGTGATAGTGATTTTAGATCTCATACAATATGGGATTTTGATCTAATAAAAAATACCAAATCCAATGTTGGTTCCGTTTAACACACCTCTTTGACGATCAATAATTCGGATCACCTCATTGTATCTTCTCGGATGATGTCTTAAAGATCCGGCGATCCAACCTTATGCAATGATGGTTCCCTCAAAATTTTAAGAGATGTTCAATTTCAATGATGATCAATTTCATATTGATATTATAAAGCACATCAACGGAATCCGACAAATTCACCGTAGTGAAATGTAAGGTCAAAGAGGTGAAAAAGGTGAGCGATGTGAATAATAAAATGGTGGTCGTCCCTTTTCTTTGGATGAAACTTTAGAGTCATCGTTCTCCATCTACAGAGCTTGAAAATCTCCCAAATCAGCACAAATGTATTTGTCTTGTCGAGAGCTTTGAAATGATATATAATTTGAGGGTGTTTCGTGGTCATATGACACGCCAACGGTGAGAGAAAGAGCAAGTCGTGGTGTTGCCATGTTCGAGAGAGAGAGAGAGAGAGAGAGAGAGAGAGAGAGAGAGAGAGAGATGACTATTACTTGAAGTGATGAGGGAGGATATAGGTGGGGTGGTAGGTGTAATGGCTAATGGAAGTCCTTAACTAGAAAGCAATCACGAAGCTCCTTAAAAAAAGGAGAGACTAAGCAACTTCTAGCTGGGCAAAGTAATAGAGGGATGACAAGACCTTGCCATGTCATAGAAGATGATGCAACGATCCGAAAAAAAACATCTAGGTCATATGAGACTGATTAAAGTCGATTAAGCCGAATTGTTGAACCGTATATTATTAAAAAATACTAACTAAAATATGACTTATAGTTCAGATGAAGAATCACAAATAATATGATTAAATACGAAAAAATAAATTTATTTTCAAATTATATTAGTTATGATAAATTAGCATTTTATTTGATATAAAAACTATTAATAAAAATATATCTTAAATAATTATTTTTTCAAATAAAAATATCAATTGAAGAATTTCTTTTATAACTAAAAAAAGAAAAAAAAATAGTTTCAAAGATTTTGGATTCATTTTTTTTAAGGTACAATCACTTCCAAAGTCCAATTTTCTTTTCTTTTTTTTTTCTTTTTCAATTGAATCGACTGATTCATTGAGACATACTGGTTTGAGTGGCCTTATTTTCTCGATTTTTATCCGGTTTCGTTTGGCCCAACTCGTTGTCCAATTTTGGCATCGAATCAGGACCGCCCTAAGCTCTGAATGGTCAAACCAACTGGTCCGATCTGATTCTAACAATTATGCTTCTTACTAAGGGCACACTTGAATATTTACAATTGAAGTTTCCTAGAAGTGATCTTACTTGTAAGATGACTTTCTAAGTTTCATCTTTCAAGATGTTTACTTTTTTTGTTTGATTAGTTGCTCTTATTTTATTACGTTTTTAAATTAATATATTTGCATAAATAATATTTAGAATGTTAATTAAGAAATATAAATATTTTATGTTTGTGTTAAAGCTATTTTTGCATTTTACTTATTTTGAATATTTTTCAATTGATATCTTATTTATTTTTGCTCAAATGCATAAAGTCATTAAAATATAGAAACATAAAATGGGGGTCTTGTTGGAATATTGGTTATTATTATATAGATTAGACAAATTTTATTATATAATATTTTCAGTTGGTTTCTTTCAAAATTTTCTTTTATTTATTCTTCCCGTTGTTGTAAGTAAATTGATTATAAAACAACTTACAAAGCTATCCAAGTAATATTAATTTCTATTGTATTTTTATACACACACACATGAAGATATATCATTAATTTCTATTGTAAAAAAATCAAAGTAATATTAATTTTCTGCTAAGATATTTTAAAATAAAAGAATACTAATAAATATTTTATACATAAATAAAATCTCAAATAAAATATATCTTAATTTAGTCAAATAAAATATGTAATAAAGATAAACTAAGAGAAAAATAAGATTGTGGATATTTTGGAACTTGTGCAACTTTTGGAGAATAGAAAAATAACTATGCCAATAATAAAAAAATGAAGAATAAAATAGGTAAAGGAGTGACATTAAGATTTTTGGAGGGCAATAAAAGTACCCTTAAACTGATAACAATCAAAATATTAAGGTGGGTTCCTTGTGTTTTGAAGGTGGAAGATCTAAGGCCATCTCTTATTCTTAGGAGCTTATCATGGATATCCAAGCCCTTCTTTAATTAGCTCCTTTATAGGGCTCCATCATGATCAATTATGCAATATCCAACAGGAACTATGCACATCATAATACAACCTCAACATTTCTTCTTGCATGGTATGTTATCATGGCCTATATGTCTGACCATGATATTATTTTTTTATGAATATGGCAAGAATTATTTGGGACCATTCGCACTTTTCTTTGCATGGACACTTGATACCGCTTTGAATCAAATGGTTAAACATAAGTCACTATTGAAGATAGCCCCTTTTGGCTAAAAATAAATGAAATGCCTAAAATTCTATTCAGTGGGCGATTGCCCTAGCTCACATATATGTGTATGTATATGTATATGTTTGTGTGTGCGTGTGTGTATATAATTTAGGAGTGATTATACCAAAACTCTCGGCTATGATTATGGATATAAGAGATCCATCTTAGAATCATGTAATTATGTATGTATTTTTCTATATTATTTTTTGTAATATTTATCTTTATGTTATTAGTTTTTCCGACAATCACCGATCGATTGTTTTGGATGGAGTTGACTCTATAAGAAAATGACTACCTATCATTGCCGGAGTTGCATTTTTTCTCCGACTCTAACCATATCGATGATGCTTTCCCAATGGTAGAGTACTTGGCTTCTAAGTGCAACTATGCTTTTTTACACATTTGGATGAAGTAACGAATTCGTCCAGACTATTGGTAGAGTCTATAAGACCACAACTTATCCTCAAAGGTAATTAATGGAAAGAAAACATGTCGTAATAAAATCATTTTTTTGTATTATAAATTGCACAATTTCAATTAAAGTTAAAGTGAAAGTTTGAGTATATCCTTACCGAATCATTCCGAAAAATTGTTTTGATTTTTGTAAGGAAACAAGCAATATTTTGACAACCGGTTCAGACACAATGATACTATGAGCGCTTTATGGCTTGTATATTTATGGGTTTCCATAGTTTTGGCTTGTATATTCATAATGATACCATAAGTGCTTTGCAACCACAAGATATGTTTTTAGATACCGCCATAGAATTACAACTCTTCTTTGCTCAATGGGTTGAGATACCACGATACAATTATAGTCACTATATGAGTAGATCAATCATATAGTTGCAGCAACTCAAACTAAAAAAAATTCATTGTGAAACAAAAAGGATGTGGACGAATGGAAGGATGATAGAAAGAGAGGACAAAAACATCAATCATATATGATTTCAATATGTATGGTTTCTGGATTACCACATAAAAGACAATGTGACAAAGAATCAATACTAAATATAACACTAATAATAAAAAAATAATAAAGAGCCTCGGGTTCATAAAAAATTGAGGAGATTGACTTGGGAACAAATTAGCTCCATTCTAGAATTCAGGCCTAATCATTACTAGAGAAAGATATGAGAACGACCAAACCTGTGACTACATAGGATTCTACTAAAATAAAATGAATCCAAATAATTCATTGTGTAAGATAGCAGAACGAACCAAGAAAACTGATTTATTCTGAGAAGTCATCGATTGATCTCCGAATGAAACAGAAGAGAGTCGATATTCGCTCGCAAAACCTTTATTTATTGGGACATTACAATATTTTGACGCAATTTGATAGGAGTAAAAATCATTTATAAAATATTAAAGAATCTACATCTTTCAATATGCATAACATAAATATGCACTACACATCAAGTGGAATATTTTCTTTATATTCCTACGCTATGTAACAAGTTAATTATCACAAAAAGCCACTATTTAGTTATGAGTAAATCAATATGCTACTACCAACTAATTTATTCAGTCCATACGGCTCTGCCATTGCGGCCCATGTTCCTAAAGAAAGCCAAAGCAGTTGAGTAAAATGGAATCTTAATATTATCGGCCCAATCTTATCCACACTTGTATATATTTTTCTTCTGACAAAATATTCCTTTAAAATTTTTCCATCAGCTAAATTTTTTGTCGAAAAATTAATACATAAAAAGATAATAAATATAATTGATAAAAAGACAACAAATGTCTCATGTGATGCCATTAATTTATTGTGGCTAGCAAGATAGAAAACAATTCATGACGAAGTTTTAGCCTTCCTTTATTATTATGAAATAAAATGGATGATACAAATTCTCATGGCTTTTTCGCCCCCTTTATTCTTCTTTCTTTTGAAATTAATTGGCCCTTGGAATTAAGAGTTCTGTGTACAATAAGGGACATGAACTTGGCCAACGGGCTTAGTCTTGATCAAGGGGTTGCTCGTGAAGAAGTTATAAGGCCGGAGCTCGAACCCTCCTTGCAATTGAGGCATCAGTGGGTAATCTTCTTGGCAAGGGACGTGATGGAACCCCATCGTGTACCACAACATGATGTCCCTGTTCTCGATCACCCTATTCCTGTATGCATGCACGCCCGCATGCACTTACACTATTAGTTTCATGGGATGCATATAGATCATGAGATCTATATTACGTAAGTATAGTTAGTATGTACCTTTGGCTCCACACGGCCAAGTTGTCGTCACCTCTGCTAGCATCGGCGTACAACCCGGTCGCCCACTTCTCGGACTAGTTGGTCGATTAATTTGTTTGACATTTACAAGACTAGATTAACGCCTCCAAATTTAAAACTTTTTGGGCAACATTACACATCATATAACATTGACTTGACTCTTGACTTTTCAGTCAAGAACCATGCCACATCAGCGGAAGACTAAACAATTAATAAAAGTCTACTATATTAAGATAGAAATGCTAAACTAGTCCAACACAAATGCCTGAATAATCTGACATGACATAATAATAATGATAAGACTCCAGATAAATGAGTTTGAAGGTACAATTCAATAGAAACCTAAGACATCATCAACCTAAGACCAGAAGACACCATGTGCAACTGTAGCCTGTCATGAGCATCGCCAGTG
>LTAE01011489.1:0-10558 GCA_001647135.1 Pontederia paniculata | reverse complement strand
AGAGGATGCTCTGTTTTGGACATCCATAGGATAGATGGATGACCAGAGTTGCGAGATTTTGGACCTTAAACAGGAGCAAAACATTGACGCTTTGGTGAGATGTCAATACGTCGATATAGATCGTCGACATTTGGATAGATTATCGTACACAAAGGTGAATGATAGAGAGACATTCACTAAAGGTTAGAGATGAGAGGATCTAACCAAAATTCTGGGAAAGACATGGATGTCTAAGGTTAGGAGTGGCACGCCTAACCCAACTTGGTTTCAGAATTTTATCGTCGGTCTATCGTACTATCCAAGATCATGCATACATACTTGCAAAACGTCGACGTAAGGTCGACATACTTGAGGTGGCAGCGCATGCACTTCAAACTGTTAGAATCAAGAGAGGATGACACTTGATCTTAAACTCTATTACTTAGAGAAAAATGAATGTATACAAACATTCTTGGTCGATTTGTCGGGGCATTTGGCCATTGTCGGATAATATTCGGAAATCTTATATGATCAGGATGAAGCGACACAGTCTTGTTCCTCATCTCTTCCTTATGATTCCTCTCCAGCTCAGATGCTACTTCGGCCGCTTGGTCGATGGTGATGCAGTTGCTCCCAATGGACCCAACTCTAATCTCTGAGTTCAAGCCACGAACGAAGCGCTTGGTGCTCTCCTTCTCTCCCTCCTGCAGATTGAAATACTTCTGTAGGCGGATGAACTTGTTCATATAAGCAGTGATGTCCATGTTGCCCTATTTGAGCTGCAGGAACTCCTCAGCTTTCTGGGCCTTCTTGTAGGCAGGAAAGTAGCGGGTGCTGAAGGCCTCTTTGAACTCCTTCCAAGTGACAGTGTCCTTGTCAGCGAACTTAGTGATCTTGGTGGTGTCCCATCAGTCTTTAGCATCCTTAGTCAGGCGATTGACCGCGTAGACAGTCTTCCTTGCTTCAGAACATTCCATTTCTTGGAATGTTTCTTCCATCTTTTGAATCCACTTCTCAGCACGTTCGAAGTTGTCCGTCCCATTGAATTCAGGAGGGTGCAACTTAAGGAACTGTTGGATAGTGTCCTCGGAGCTCACAAGCTGGTCCTGAGTGGTCCTTCGTGTATTGTCGTCAGCTGGATTTCCTTCTTGACTAAAAGCTCTAGTACCAGCCATTTGCAATTTCATCAACTCATAGGGTGATTAGCCTACATCATCATCATAAAACCTAATTGGTTTGAATACTTACTTGATGGCGTGACGGCTGCTCATGGCAATTGCACATAGACTTAACATCCTATACTCTAAGGAAGACAAAAGGTTCCTAACGTTACATCATCATCATAAAACCTAATTGGTTTGAATACTTACATGATGGCATGACGGCTGCTCATGGCAATTGCACATAGACTTAACATCCTATACTCTAAGGAAGCCAAAAGGTTCCTAACGTTAGACTTTGATACCTAAATGTAATGCCCCCAAAATTTAAACTTTTTGGCGACATTACACATCATACATCATTGACTTGACTCTTGACTTTTCAATCAAGAACTAAGTCACATCAGCGAAAGACTAAATAATTTCTAAAAGTCTGCTATTTAAAATGATATGCTAAATTGATCCAGCATAAATGTCTAGGCAATCTAACATAACATCAAAATAGTGACAAAGAGTCAACATGAATAAATGAGTTTGAAGGTACAACTCAATAGCAACCTAATACATTATCAACCTAGGATCAGAAGATAACATGTGCAACTGCAGACTATCATGAGCATCGCACGTGCACGCCACCATCATCATAGAGAGTACCTAATTCCCTGCAGGGTCCAGATGTAGGAGAGACGAACCTCTCGTGAGCTAACGCCCAATATGTAAGGCTCAAATAGAAATAAAAATAAAATAGAATAATAAATCATGATTAAGAGAAATATCATTGACATGAAAATTATTATTCATAAGCATCATCATTATCTTCTTTTAAGTTTTAGATCATCATTATAATCATCATCATCATATTGTGAAGAGCTCTTCATTAGTTTAAGGGACCCTCATGTACTTTCATGCTGCATGACATCAGTGGTTGTACAGGACCATGAGTAGATTCGTTGCACAAGTATGGGAGAGGACTGTGCAACTGGAACAGTGGTCACACAGTGATTTGGAGTCACGCGGCCCGGGGTTTCACTGTTTTGCCTGTAGTTACACCCCCTGTCCCCCTCATCATCCTCCTTTTTCTCCCGAGTTTGCAATCAGTACATGAAGCCCCGCGAGAGAAAAAGGAATCCAGATCTGCGACGTCAAGTACGTAGAAAAAGGCCACATCATCGATCCGATCCGTGTTGGAGACACGGCCAGAAATCGACGCCGGGCATGAAGGAAGGGCGCGCCGCCGGGCGCGATCCGCGTCGGAGAACATGGCCTGTTTCCGAGGAACACGGTCCATGTCATCATGTGCAGAAACACTTCCCTTCGGCCATACACAAAAAATTGAGATATAAGATCCAGATCTCCATAAAAACTTCGATAAAACGTCCATAAAACATGTAGTACACATCATCATCATTATAAAAATAAAAAACCCATGTGTCTCAATCATAAAGATGAGTTTCATGGAGGATTCCTAAGGACCCCCCCTACATACCTCGATTTCAGTAAGATCCGTGTCGAAACCTCGTTGTTCCTCCTCTCCTTACTGTTGTCCTGCGCTCCTCGTGTGTTCTCTTTCCTTTGGCACGAATCCCCAAACAATGAGGAGATGAAAGAAAACAATAAACCCTAAGAGAGATCATGCCTTACCTTTGAGAGAGAGAGAGACGAGGGAGGAAGAGACGGCTAGGGAAAAATAATGAAGAGGGGGAAAATTCTAAGGTTTAGGTCTTATTTATAAGGGCTTGGGTAGAGAAAATTACTTATTTACCCTTGACTAATTTAATTAAAATCAAATTCTATTCTAATTAGAATTCTTGGCATTACAATAGCGGTGTGTAACTTTTTGCCCATCTGTTAATTAGGATGTTGTACACCTCATCATAGAAAGATGAATCTTGATTCAACTCCTCATGCTCATGTTGATATATAGCTACTTTCACTTGCTCAATCATAGAATCCCACTTCTCATAAACTAAATGAAGGTTTAGTTTATCAGTATCGAAGCACATCATAGATTGGTTTAGTAAAATTCAAAATATAATAAACCTTATTCCACCATATATCATTTAGGATTGTTTCTTTCACAGTACCAGCCTTTTCAACATCATCTCCTTTATAGTCAGACCATTGCTCACTAATAACCATACTTTGAAGACCATGCTTAATGGTTCTAATTCGCTTAAACATTATTATACTAGATGCAAATCTAGTTTCAGCAACTGCAAGTAACTTCAAATGCACAAATTCATTATACATAGCCAACCGGATAGAATGATTCATTATAAAATTTCTAATAAAATATGCATTATCAACAACTTCATTAATCCAATGACATTCAGTATAAACATCCTCATTGTTTGGAGTATTCTTTGGTGCACAAATATTTTTCAAAGCACGATTTAAAGTATGCACTACACATGGTGTCCAAAAGATGTGAGGATGTACTGATTCAACAATTGATCCAGCAACTTTGCAAACAGGTGCATTATTAGTAATGACTTGAACAACATTTTGTGATCCAATTTCATCAATCGTTTTTAAAATCTCATTTGCAATGAAGTGTTTATCCTTGTACTCTCCGGAGCAATCAATAGACTTTAAGAACATTGGATTTGAATATGAAACAACCATGAAATTAATTGATGGCCTTCGTTGAGCATCAGTCCAACCAATAGTCACTAAGCTTACACCTTTTTTTGACCAAGTGTCTTTGATAGGCTGAAGCAATCTCATTAAGTTGACTTTCTCCTTTTGTAATAATGTTGTTCTTGGGGCATTGTATCCAGGTGGAATAAATCCTGAGATAGGAGAGTTTGCTGCATATGTAAACGAATTAATATAATATGGATTTCTTGCAACATTGAATGACATACCTACTGAATAAAATAACATAAAATAACCTAGCTATTTCAGATGTCAAATGATCTCTTGCTTCATTATTGAATGTCTTTCCTAATGGTCCCCAAATGACTTTTCTTCTTTTGCTTCCGTCGAAGTATATATCAGCTCCGGGTGGATTAGAACTTGTACTTCCACTTGGTAAAGGAACTTGAACTAACTTTGCTTTTTCATTTGCATCTTTGTCTATTTTGCTCATCTCCTGAAGATAATCATATGTTACAATTGAACATGCAACTATGATGTGTCCTTTCTCCCTTAATAAATGATTTCTCACTCTAAAATAAGATCCCTTATATGTTATGTTGCAATAATTACAACACCAACTTGCATTTCCTCTAGATTTTTTATCTTGCAATCTTGTGACGTAAGCCCAAAGAGGACAATTATTGTCTGATACTCCAATTGCATAACTACTTGTCAAAGAAGTTGAATTACCAACCCTCGTACTACCTGATCCACTACATGATCCAGCAATCGAAGTAGAATGTCCTCCAAACATCTGGAAAAATTCTTAAAAATATAATAACTTTAAGAAGAAAAATGATACTTTAAAAAAATGTAACTTGATAATGCTAATATTATATGGCAATTTTTTTAAAAAAATTGCCCTAGAGAAATTGTAATTTGCCATAAAGTATAAAAAAAATGCATTAACCTTCACACAATCTATATTCGATATCATTTATAGAATTTGCAACAATGCCAAATAAATTAATTTTATTAAATCTGAAAATGACATATTTATTTAAAATTATAGAAGAAAAATGTGCATATAAAAACAAAGAATATATGCATATAATATTGTTTCTAACTCATAATATACAAGAGCTAATTATTGAATAGTTAAATATTAAAAGAATAAAGAATTTTATTACATATGAAAAGTTAAAGATGTTGATATAAAGAAATTAATTCTCATTGATCACTAACTATTAAATAAATTGAATGCTACACTAATGACAACAACTATTTAATCACTAATTACTTAATTAGTAGCCACTAAAATGTTGAATGCGTGGACCTACAAGAACATAAAAAATAACAAATGAATACTTTTGTCTTTACTGCATAAATATACTTGTGGAAGTACTCGATTCGACTACATCTCATTCGGAAGTGGAGCATCAACTCCCATTGCTGGATAGTACAGTGGATCACCTGAGTTGTCTCCATTATCTTCTGAAACCGTGAGAGGATCATCATCCTCCCTGACCTGCTCCTTTTTATTCTCAAGAAAAGTAGCATCACGACTCTCTATGAGACCGTTTTCCCAATGAGAAAATTTATACCCTTTGGACTGTTCACTATATCCAAAAACTTGCACGTTTCCGTCCTCAAGTCCAGCTTGTCCTTAAGCTGACTAGGAATCAACACGTGCGCTTTACATTCCCATTTTCAGAGATGGCCCGTCTCAGGCTTCTTGCCATTCCACAACTCATATGACGTCGATTTTATAGACTTGGTGGGAATTTTGTTATGTATGTAACTCGCGATCATCAAAGCGTCACCCCAAAAACGCTTTGGCATATCCGAGTGGGACAACATACATCTTACTGTACTTATCAGAGTCCTATTCTTTCTTTCTGCCACACCATTCTGTTGTGGCGTATATGGCATCGTAGTCTGCCTACATATGCCCTCTGAAATGCAATAACTATCAAATTTCCGGGAGGTATACTCTCCTCCTCTATCTGTCATCAAGCACCTGATAGATCTTCCTAACCTTTTTGCAACTTGTGCCTTGTACCTTTTGAAAGTCTCAAAAGCTTATGACTTTCTCTCGAATAGGTATACATAGCAAAATCTAGATCGTCTATAAATGTAATAAAGTACTCTTTCTCCTTATAAGTAGGAACATTCAATTGTCCACAAATATCTGTATGAATTAATTCCAACAACTCGGTTGACCTTGTCCCCACACCAAAAGGGGTCCTTGTCATTTTACCGGCCAAGCAATGCTCACATGACATTGTCTTTGTACCAAAAATGTTGGATACTAAATTCATTTTCTTTATTTGTTCCATTTTTTAGTTTCTTGGATGTTCTAATCTCTTATGCTAGATATCATAGTCAGACGTATAACACAGAATACTAGGAAGAGTCTTTTATTTCATTAGACTTAACAACGTTCAGGCGGAACAGATCATGACCGGTTACATACTTCCTGGTTGCAATCACCTTATTGTTCTTGCCTATAGTGACCTGACCTTATAGAACCTAACTTCAAAGCCCTTTTGCAAAAGGACAAGAACGGAGATCAAATTGCACTTTAATCCTGGCGCGTGCAATACATTTTTGAGTACTACAAAACTATCTCCTAGGTCTAGCTTATACTCACCAATCCCCTTAACATTGAGGTATGTGTTGTTACTCATGTAGATCCTATACTCCTCTTTTGCAATTTCATTGAAGTCAGTAAGGTCTTCCTTGGTCTTGGCAACGTGGCGGGTCACTCCAGAGTCGATCCACCATCCTTCAATGTCCGTCGTTGTTGCATTGCACTCCACCACCATGGCATATAAGGACTTGCTGGTGTTTGCTCCCTTATTTGGTCTTCCGCCTACTTATCCGCCGGACGGACCATTGTTGTCGTCTTGTTTTTGCTTGTTAGGACAGGGCTTCTGAAAATGACCAAACTTTTCACAAGCAAAACAAGCTCCTCTTGGCACCTTGCGCCCTGCCTTAGGTTTGAACTGTTTTTCTTGGCGCTGAAGGCTGACCTGGCTTGCTTGGGCTGATGGTGCATAGCATGGGCTTCTTCCTCCGCCCCTTCAGCATTCCCCTCTGCTTCGAAGATATCAATCTTCTTCTTTCCTTTGGCTATGTCATGCTCGATGTAGATGGCCAAGATGGAGGGCAGTTCAACAATCTTCTTAATTGACTTTTTGACACGCACATTTGTGGTTGTCATGTCAAAAGCAGGCGGGAGACTATTGAACACTGAGGTAATTTGCAGTAGTTCTGGCAGTATACACCATGCAGCTTCTAAGTCCTTAGCATTACAATCATATTGTTCACATGGTCAGACACATTTTCGTTTGGCTTCATTTTACATGTAGTGTACTTATGCAACAATAACTGTACATTCATGTCCCTCTTGGACGCATATTTATCTTTAAGAGCTGCCCGAAGATCATAAGCATTGCTACATGTCCCAACGTCTCTAATCAGGTTGTCCTCCATATACATCAATACGAAGGTCCTAGTTTTCTCATCACCAGCTTTCCTCTGCTCCATGACTGCCGCATGAGCTGCCTTCTGCTTCTCAGAGGCTCCATCTGCAAGTGCTAGTGGGGCTGCATCTATTAAGTTTTAGAGATCGTCGTGAACTAAGCCGTACCAAATTCTAGGGCTCCAAGTGTCGTAGTTGGCACCGTTAAAACGACCCAATTTGGCTAGTTCCGCGGCCATGAATTTTGACATTTTTCATTCACCGAGTGGAGTAGAGGAGGTCGACGACGGCGATTCAGATGTCGTCCACTAGATCTGAATGTGCACGGGTGATGAATGGATGTGTGCGAAGGCCTTTGCACTATCAATTTCTCGTATGGCGCTGTGATTTTGTCTCAATGTGGTTTGCATCGATTACCAGGACACGATGATGTGAGGCGCTCTGGTGCTGTTTCGCGAACGGGAAGGATTGGAAAATCTCGACACAACACACAAGGCAGGCGCGACTCGTCGTGGGATGGAATTGCAGCGGAAGGAGTCGAGTTGCAACAGATTGGTGTCGCCGGCAAGAAACTGCGCTCTGATACCACTGAAACAAAAACGAGGGAATGAAGGAGAGAGTTCGCCTATGCGAAGGGCTTCCTATACGCGTCCATCACTCTTTTATAGGCCGCCTGCCCGCTACACTCCGCATTATCCGAAAGGGCCATATCTCACGCACGATCCGCGCGCGTTTTGTTGCGTCCGTCGCCACCTTCGCGTTCGACGTCCGCGTAAACTCAAAATGGCCATGTAACAACCGGGCACGGTTGTTACGGGCGGGTGACCACTATGGTCACCACAACAAAGAATATCTTATATATAAACTTCCATTTGTGAATTTGGACAAGTTCGAAATGAAATCATATTGAATTAGGGAGAAAAGTGAGAATCAATGGCTCACTACGGGCCTAAGCTCGCTACAAGCAAACCGTCGCGAGAGATTCTCAAACCGTAGAGAGCCATTTTGGGTCGTAATGACTCGTATGTGATCGTAGTGAATTAATTTGCTCATTCATAGTGTCTCACTATGGTTGAAGTGTTTCCCTAATCGTAGTGGTCACATCCTGACCATAGCATTCTTCTAATTGCTCGTGGAAACCATGTTTCAACTGTACCGCTATTTATTAAATTATAGCTACCTCTATGTTAAATATTATATCAACAAAATGATGCTTCTGTGAAACTTGAAGGAGAGAGAGCAGCAACGTGCAGCCGTGCAGGTCTGTCAGGAAGCCGACGGCTAGGGCAGCAGGATGAATTCTTATAACAATATATAGTATCAAGTAAAGTTGCATAAACAAACATATATAGTATAAAACAATATAAGATATACATGGACAAAAAGGTAAATATAAAATATGTTGTTCGGGATGGGGACATCGATCCCCAACCCCGACCCGAAAAACTCTCGGGGCAAATTTTTCAACCGACCCCGACCCCTCGGGGAGAAAAAAACCCGAGGTCGGGACCTCAGCCGAGGGATCCCCGACCCTTGGGGGTGAATTGCCACCCTTAGTGGGTGTGCTTTCCATATGATGGACCCGAGACAAGGGTTAGCCTACCTAGCCGATGTTATGAGGTGATGTTGCCCAAGACTCTTCATGCAAAGATAATAATTTATTATATGATTATGTTAATGATGTGAGTCAAAGAGAACTCAAATGGATCATATTGCCAAAATGTAAAGATAATAATCGCCCTTATGATTAAGATGATGATGATGCGAGTCAAAACTAACTTAAAAGGATCATATGCCTTAGATGTAAAGAATAATGAATATGCACTTAAGATGTAAGAATGAATCATATAATAAAGATGATGATGACGAGTTTAAGAGAACTCTAATGTATTATATGGTCAAGATACAAACAATGCTAAGAATGATGAATATGAATATAAGTTACCTAGGCACTTGTATGTTTCATGTATGTGATGTTTGATCTTATGAAATGTCCTAGTCTATGCAAATGTTTTAAGATTATGATGTTGATGCCATTATGATGACTTATGATCTAGGGTTATGTCAGGATATGATGTTATAAGTGGATTATCGAGAAATGTCTCTTCTAATTGTTAACCAATTTATACATGGAATCTTCATAATTTGAGTATAAATGTTCTTTATGATTATAAGGAAGGTCTTTACATACAACTAATGGGAGGTGGGCCTCCCCTATATCCGGGTTCGTGACGGCGTTCGCACAAGTTATAAGACGACTTGGGTGGCGACGCTCATGACAGATGATTGCACATAGGAAAGTATTAATGGACATTGAGTTGAGTTACTTAGTTTATGCTTTCTAAATAGTCATTTGTACTTGTGTTATGAAATAATAGTCCAAGTCCATGTATGGCCTATGGGCCTTTAAAGTTGTCAAGTAGAATGCAAATTTTTTATGTTGATGTTGTGTATATACACAATAGAGCATTTATGTTAAAGCCTAATATAGATTTGGATTGGATCCTAATATTTATGTTTCCACTGCGAATGTTAAGTTAAACTTTTCAAATTTAGTGTATTTTAAGTCTTATGTTGTATTATCCAATAATGTCATAAGTTCATGTAACGATCCAAAATTTTGTTCGGGACGCATATGTCCTCGGATGGATTTTTGGAGCGTTACAATTACGATATCCCATATTTGGATAAGAAAAAATGATAACTGATGGGATATGTCATGCCCCCAAAAATAATCTCGTAGCGGAATGTCTTCAGGGACGTATTAGGGCATACTTGGCATAAACCTTGAACATATGATGATCATGACTTTTAAACTTGATATATTGTGTTACTTAAGGTTATCGCGTTAATAAATATTAGATGTCAGGATCCTTCATATTGTTAAAAAACACAAGTTGCTTCTGTTAGAGAATCTAATCATTTGTAAAGATTTGATATTATTCAGATTTGATATTATCCAAATCTGATGTTATCTAGATCTGTGATTATCTAGATTAGTTTAGATTAGATTATCTTCTCTAGTTAAATTAGATAGATATTGGTGGTTACTCTTCTGATCCTTTCATGTACTATATATAGATGTACAGACTCACCAGAATTTATATAGAAAACATTTTCTCCATTCTACTCTTCTAACATGGTATCAGAGCCATAATAATTTTTCTTTTCTTTTCTCTTTCTTCTTTTTCACCTTCTACAAATTCGTCGGTGGACCCTCCGACTCGGGCCGTGTTCTATCAACACGGACTGTTTTATGTCAAAACGTCACCGGCGCACTTGACGCACCCCTCCGACACCGTTGCATGCTGCACCAATGCGGGTCGTGACCCGCCCCTCCGACGCGATCTTC
>LTAE01011488.1:0-15166 GCA_001647135.1 Pontederia paniculata | reverse complement strand
CTTATGTTGTACGAAATACTTTCAAACATGTGTTGTCGACTTAGACTTTGTGATGAGTACTTAGAAACTTATATTATTGACTTAGACTTTGTGATGAGTACTTTGAACTTTATTACGTTTATATGCCATCTTTATTATTTAGTGCATGAATGAGTATATTTGGTTGATATGATGATACTATGTTGTATATACGGATTTTTCTACAAATGGATGAAAGATTTTAAGCTGGTTTGATAATTTGCGACATAATCGTGAAAGAAATATGATACCATTTCCGAAAAGTCACAATAATTAGCGAAAATTTACCGTCAAAGTAGCGACAGATTAGCGACAAACATAGCGATAGATTAACGACATATTTGCGACGCGTTAGAGACCAATTAAAAAAACCTTCATTTATCGATGGTTTAACGACAGATTGGCGACACCTTAACTACGGTTTAACGACAAATTTAGCGATAGGTGTTTCTATCGCCAATAGCGACCTATTTTTTGTGACAGTTCGTTGTCGTCGCCGTGTTGTCGCTAAAATATTTAGCGACAAATCAGCGACGGTTCAACGACAAAATTTTCTGTCGCTGAATCCTACTATTCTTGTATCAGATCAGTTGGTATCAGAGCCGTGTTTTCGATACGGGTTCTAGTTATTTTTTTTATTCTGTTTGCCTTCGAATATTTTGGAATATTCATCCACCAGCATCTTGGTCTTGATCTTTTTTCTTCCAGTACTTTAGTTGTGATCTAAAAAAAAGAAAAATCGCTTGTGGAAAAGATAAAAAAAAATATCAGTGAGTTGTTTTTGCAATGTCTAAAAATAAATACGAAAAAATAGAAAAAAGGTGGAAATAAAAGGAAAATCCAGAAATAAAATCTTGCCCCATCTAATGCCTTAAAAAAAAAAAGAAAAGGGGACGAAAAAAATTGGTTCAAACTGATTCTGTTGGTGAAAAGTCCAAAACAAATCTTGAAACATATAGGTCTTATCTGAATTTGGTTTGTCCTTGTACTTTTTGCTGTGAAATCTAATATTTTTGTTTTCTTTTCTGTTTGGAAATCCCTTCTGAAATCTATTCCATATTCAACCTCGAATTCACTTTTGATCTTACAGTCATATTTATAAATTGATTTGATTTATTACTTCTTATCTTGTTCTGACTTGTGTTAATTCTCCTAGAACTTGTTGGAAGGTTCAAGAGAGGAAAAAGACTGAGTGGTGAGAGCATTAAAGGAAAAAAGCCAACTTGAGTTGAGGTAAAATAAGGGTGTCACCACATGAGGTTGTGAGGAAGTTTTAGCTAACATATGCAGGTTTCAAAATGAGTCATAGAGATATCAGGAGATACAATCAAAATAACAAGAATGTCACATATTCAAATTTCTATGATCAAATTCCAAAAGAGGATAATATTCTTCGACGGTCACATATATGATATGAACAATATGGAAAGAAAGAAGAACCTATGCAACGATTGCCACCAAAGAGAACAAACCATCAAAAGAGTAACAAAGATAGAGTCTGAAGATTGATGACTTCACACTTAGAGATTGACGGGAAGTTGGATAAAGTGGAAGAAGAGTTTGCTAAAATCTTTCTCCAATTCAGGAGCTATCGAACTGTTGATGGCGTTAGTGATTTTGAGGAAAAAAATAGATTGGAAAAAGAAGTAGAAACAAGTGATACAAGAAAAGATGAGAGAGAAAGTTCTTCCATTACAATAAAAGAAATTTCTAAATGTGGTGAACATGTGAGCCAAATATTGGGTGATAATGGTGAGTAAGGGAAACAATATGAGTGCTTTGAGGCCAATAAAAGTGAGATTAAGAGTCACAAAATTTCTGAGAGTTTAGAAAGGCCACCTTCCGAGAGCATTGATGAAAATCTTTTAAGTGTTGAGTGTTATGAGAGTTGTGAGGATGAGAGAGAATTATATCCCGAGTGTTCAGAAAGGCGACCTTTGATGAGTGTTGAGAGAAAAGGAAGAGAACTCATAGGTTTTAATACTAACACTAATTTTCTCTTGTCTTTGGATATTAATCCCACTTTGCAGGTGTTAAGAATTATTGAGCGAGAGGAAACACTTTTGCAGATTTCGAGCACACATTTGAGTTCACTATTTACTAATGCTCATTTATAGACGTTAAGTAGTTCTTTGATCGATAAATTTCTCATCTTTACTAATTCTAAATTAGTTGTTTCTTCTATTACTCATGTTAATCATGATATTTTTGATTGGCTAATTCTGATTTCTGGATTTCGAGATGAGAATTGTATGAGGTCAATTTGCTTGGATTTTCATCCATATACTACTCAAACTTTTACGTTCGATGGATTTAACGTTNGGGGGGGGGGTGAATTGGTGTAATAAAATTTTTAAACTGATTTCACAATAAAATCGCTGAAGCTCAAATCATAAGCTCTCAATCAAGAATAAGTACAATAGTGATATAAGTGAAAATGCAAGATGATAAGTAAAGTGAGTAAGAGCGAAATACAAACTCAAGGCAAAGAAATTGTTGACGACGTTCGACTCAACTTGACCTACGTTCCCGCTCCGTCTTCTTGACCTCGAGACCCTCGGAGATCCACTATATTTTCTTCATTCCAAATAGGGCAAGGAAGATCCTTTACACCATTCTCACCTTTTCTCCGCTTCAAGAGGTAAGGCACACCTCTTCTCTAAAGAAGCTCACAATCTCACACTTTTCTTTGCTCATGAGGCTATGTGTGAACCTCTCTTACGATGGAGTTAAGTCATTCTCAAAATTACAAAGAAAGCTTATCACTCAATCTCTCTTATAATATGAACTGACTTTGAGAGCAAGAGAAAGAGAGAAGAGAATTTGCAACTTTAGGCTCAAGAATGGTCTTGGATGTGTGGAAGATGAATACCCCTTCTTAGTTCCTGTTGCAACCTCCAAAACACTCTTATATAGGCTTGGGTCTTCAATATGGTCGTTATCTCCTTTTTCTTCTTTGATGGGACATGAAAAATAGTTGTTAGACTATTTTCAACTCGCTAGCGGTCGACCGCTTTGACAGAAAATAGTCGTTGGCTTCTGTACCGGTCAACAACTATCTTGGAGCGGTCGACCGCTCCTCTTCGAGTAGCCAATTTCGATTATGTGCTCCGCATCAGTCGATCGCTTTGTCGGACTGGTCGACCTCTATGTTTAAAACTATCCGATACTCTACAGATCGGTTGACCGCTGTCCTAGAGCGGTCGACCGTTGTATCAATTATGTTTAAGGCTTGAGTTTCTTTTCTTACCGATCGATCGCTGTCTCTGAGCGATCGATCGCTCTGCCCAAATCTTTATTTTGATTTTGTTTTCAACCTCTGAGCTGCACAATCTTGACAAATAATTAATAACCTTTAATCACATAATTTACTATCATAAAAAATACGGGGGTGTAACCTTTGGATCAACAACTGATATATTGTAGGATGACCAAATATCTTTTTCAAATTAATCTCTTTTAGATAGTTCTAATTACTCGAGGTTTGTATCGTCAATACATAATGGTATAACGCATAAAGTCAATGTTCCAACACATATTTAAAAAAAATATCCTTTTATCCTATCAACATATTAAACAATCTAATTCAAAAAATAATAATTATTTAAAAAGTCCTAATTCAAATAAATTAAGAAAAATTAGGATTCTTTATTTATTATCCCTAGAAATACTTTTTCGTTGTAAAAAGATAAAAATGTAAGAAAATAATGATTATTTGAAAAGAGCCCTGACACAAGTAAATTAATTGAAATTGAAATTCTAATTTATTATTAGTTTTTAAATTAGTTTTTCCCCAAAAACCTAAAAAAAAGCCGAGTATCTAATTATTTTTTACTGAAAGAGTAAGATAATAATAAGTTTTTTTTGCAAAAAAAGTTATAATTCAAGTACTTAATAAAATTTAGAAGTCTAGTTTATCCTTATTTGCAGAATTATTTTTTCCTTTGGAAATTTTAAAAAAAGCAAGAAAATAATAATTATTTAAAAATATTTCTCATTCAAGTAAATTAAGAAAATTTTAAATTATAGTTGATTATTAATGTAATTATTTTCACTGAAAAGAAAATAATATTGATAAAAGATTACTATATATATGTATATATAATTGTTGTTAGATTCAAAATAAAAAAGATTATACCTACAAAAAAATAACCATATAAATAAATCAATAATAATAATAATAATAATAATAATAATAATAATAATAATAATAATAATAATAATAATAATAATAATAATAATAATAATAATAATAATAATAATAATAATAATAATAATAATAATAATAATAATAATAATAATAGAGTTACATATACCAGAACACAGGAAATGTCATTTTATTGCCACAGTCTTCGTATAAATTTAAAGCCACTTCATTTATATAAATTAAAATTTCTAATCAGTGATCGTAGCTTAAAGATTAATAATTTTAAAAATTGCTAAAAATTTCTATCGTGTGATTCAAACTCAACAATTTCATTACCTAAAAGGAGTCTGTAATTCAAATAAATTACTAAAAAATGTAATTTTAATTTACTACTCCATGGGAAATAAAAAATATTTATTATTTTAAATATTCATAAGTAACGTAATTAAGAAAATTTAAAATCCTAA
Organism: Pontederia paniculata; assembly: GCA_001647135.1. NCBI lineage: Eukaryota > Viridiplantae > Streptophyta > Magnoliopsida > Commelinales > Pontederiaceae > Pontederia > Pontederia paniculata. The sequence continues at coordinate 10,534 of LTAE01011488.1, read as the reverse complement.
TACAAAACAATTCTATGTTAGATATTTTTAAATAAACAAAAGAGAGACGCGCAGATTTTTTTTTAAATCCTGAAATTTGATTCTTAAATCTATATCTAAGGAATATAATTTAATGCACCGTATCTTTTGATTTTTATTTATCAAGTAATAATAATAATAATGTATCTAGTCATCCGATATAATATTTTTTAGATCTTATCACAATATATTTAATATATCAACTTAGATATATAATACTCTCTTAAGTCTCACATTTAAAATCTATGTAGGACATGTTGGGAAGTATAGAGAGTTGCTCTTTGATATAAAAAACTCTTGGCGAATATTGATAATAATAATGATAATTCTTCATTTATATTTTCTTAATATGAAATATTATTTATAATCGTGCGACAAGAATCAACTTCTCATGATGTCATTCATATAAAATTTTTAATTGATGATTGTAGTTTAAAAATTAGAACTATAAATTTTGATTATAAAACTATAATACAACTCAAACTCTACAATTCTATTACTTAAAAAGAGTCCTAGCTCAAGTAAATTATTACAATTTAAAAGTTTAATTTATTATTATTTTCAGACTATTTGCTCTATGGAAAATTAAAATAGTAAGAAAATACTTATTATTGTTAAAGAGCCCTAAGTAAAATAAATTATGAAATTTATACTAATACACAATAATTATGTGCTACATACTTTTAGACGAGAGAGAGAGAGAGAGAGAGAGAGAGAGAGAGAGAGAGAGAGAGATGAATTTTAATATAAATAATGATATTTGATCCTTAAAGCTATATCTAACGAAAATATCTTTTAATATATTATAACCCTTTTGGATTTTACTTATCAATTAACAATAATAATTTATTTAGCAATTCGTTATATATCATTTATATCTTACACCAGTAGATGAAATGTACCAACTAGATACACTAAATAATATTTGCCCGCTTTAGTCTTACAATTGAGATTTACCACATCGCCAAAGATATGATAAACCCTTTTAGGACGACCAATGTTAAGAAGTACTAGGGTTCCCATGATATAAAAAGACTCTTCGCCCATGTCAAACAACATGATCTCAACTTAAATCTCAACATTTAAAAAAATATTAAATATCAAATCTTACGAAATATAATTGAAAATTTTAAAATAATAATTTTAAATTTATAAAGATAAAATATGGTTAAAAAATTATAATATATTATACTAAAATTATCTATGTCTGTTATACTAGAAGGAATATGAATTTAAGTTTTTCACTTTCTTATGACATGATGTCTATTATGATAATATATCACTGATATATAAATAATAAATATGACACAATGTGGTTTAAAATATAATAAAATATTTTCACCATAATGTAATTATTTAAACCCAAAGAAAATTAATTCACATATTTTTAAAATAGGTATGTCTATTCAAAAACTGAGAAAACATAATAAATTCAAATTTAAAATTTTCTTTGTTTATTTTAGTTAGGATCATAAATTATATTTAGTATTTTCTTATAAGAAACGATGGTCAAGAAATCGACATTTGTCCAATTCCTATGTAGAGTAATTTTCATCAACTATCCAATTCCTATGTGTACTTAAAATTAGTATACTACAATATGACATTAAAATACTTAAGTTTTTAAAATAAAAAAAAGATGGCATAAATAGTAGTATAGGTGACTCCCTATAACATGTAAAATGATAGTTTAGTTATAAATTTAAAATTAAAGAATATTTCTGTTACAATGAAAGTTAGAGGGTAGATTTGGGCAAATGCTAAAGTTGAAAGATAGAAATTACTCTTCTATGCATATAAAATAATTATATTTGATCTTGTTTGCCTCTTGTGAAATAAATATTATCATTTTATTGCTCCTTTATTCTATCCAGGAAAACACAATTCCGAAACATAAAGTTAAAATTTTCTCAATTTATATTAATTTGGAAAATATGATTTTGACTTTCTTAGTTTTATTTTATACAAATAACCTGGCATAACGAGAAATCAGCACTCATCACATCTCATGTATGAAAATATGATTTTGACTTTCTTAGTAGGTCTAATATCTGACAGTTAAAATGTAAAAAGATAAATAATGTGATATACATATATATATATATATATATATATAATTCCAATTTTAATCAAATTGAAATAAGCAGAAAAGTTAATATATAGAATTGGAGAGGTAAATGCACAAGATCATGACAAGCATCATTTTCATTATACCATGCCATTCATATAAAAAAGTTTAATTATTGCCTAAACAATATTTTTATAAATATAGTATATTATTATAATTTTGATGATTGAAGATTTAATTTTTGTTTTAGAGTTTGACTTTAACACTATTTATAATTTTCAAAGTTTAGTTTTATCAATAAACTATAATTTTTTATTAATATTAAATATATTTTATCAAAAAATAAAAAAAATACCAAGATTTATTATTGTTGTTTTATATGTAATTAGAGTGTAATAATTTAATTCGATGTGGACTACATATTCTAACATCTAAAATCCATAAAATTTCATGTAAAATAGAGAAAAACATGATTTTTCTACTTTCATGGATAAAATATTAAAATATGTACATAAATAAACCTAAATATCTCTACCTTTTCTTGATGATCCTAAGTCCACTTCACGTTCTGTTTCTTATCCTATATGCGTCCCTTCAGTGTGAGGCCAATAGAAGAAAAAAGAACAAAAGACAAAATATATTTGTCTTACCTCAAGGCCTTGAGAGAGGAAGAAAGGAAAAGGGGAGAGAAAGAGTTCTCGAATGGCTAGTGAGAAATTATGAGACTTCAGGGCTGATTTCTCAGGTCTATAGGCATATATAAGGTAATTTAGAATTTGGATAGAGCTTGAAAGGAAATCAACTTTAACTAACTTAATATGGCTGTCCATTCAATGTGATGAAAATGGGTTGTGTCCTGATAGGACAAGGTCCATTTCATTTTTTAAAACGAGGTATTACATCATAAGCTTCTAAATATAAATTCGTCATTGAATTTACAAAGAGGTTAGGATCTTACCAAAAATCTTTCGGAACTCCTTCGCATTTCGTCCTCTATTTCCTATGTGGCTTCATTCCCTCGGTGATGAGTCTAGGCGACCTTGACCATTGGTACTATCTTTCTTCTCAACCGTCGGTTTTGATATTCCAATATCTTCATTGGGTATTCTTTGTAGGTCATATCTTCTTTGAGGTTAGACTCCTCCATCTTTTTTACATTTGTATTATCATGATTGTACTTATGGAGCACCGATACATGAAAGGTATTGCGTACATGTCGATAAGATGGATGTAGTGCCAATCTACAGACATTTGCACCAATCATTTCCAATACTTCAAATGAAAATGTATTCTCTTTCTTGTTGAATCTCATCATTCCTTTTGTCGGTGATGTCTTCAACATATTGCCCACTTTGAATGTGTGATCTCTTCGGCTTTTGTCATCATAATTGTTTTGCCGATCTTGTGTTGTCCTCATCTAGTTCTTAATCAAGTCTACTTTTTATACACTCCTCCACAATAGATGGCTCTATCAGTTTTCTTTCTCCAATTCTGCTCCAACATGAAGGAGAGCAACAAGATCTTCCATACTTGATAGTTCCATGATAACTGTTGTTGTATGCAAATTCGATTAACGATAAATGGTTATACCAATTACCGTGCTATTCCAAGGCACAAGCTGACAACATATCCTCTATAGTTTGTATTGTTCTCTCATATTGTCCATCTGTTTGAGGGTGAAATATTCTACTATAGCTTAGCTTTGTGTCAAAAGCTTCTTGTATGCTTTCCCAAAACCTTGAGGTGAAACGAGGATCCCTGTATGATACGATGGACACTGTGATACCATACATTATGATGATTTCCTTGAGATATAATTTCATGAGGCTTTCTACTGATTTCTTCATCTTCGTTGGTAGCAAATCTGATGACTTGGTCAATTGATCAATTACGACCCAAATTGCATCTTGTCCATCTTTTTCTCTTGGTATGTTGGTGACGAAGTCCATAGTAATGTGCTCTCATTTCCACTCTAAAAAACGTAGGGATTTGAGAGCATCATATGATTGTTGATGTTCCATTTTTTTACTTGTTGACACACTACAAATTTTGAGATATAGGTGGATTATTCCCTCTTCATGTCATTCCATCAAAAACTTTGCTACAAGTCTTCGTACATTTTTATGCTCCTAGGTGGATAGTGAACTCTGACTTAGACACTCGTCCAACACTTCCCTTCACAACTCCTTGTTGTTAGGAACTCAAAGGGATTCTTTGTATCTGATTTCACCATCTTGAAAAAGCTTAAATCTTGTATCTTTCTTCATTGCATAATCTAATTATTTGGTCATACTTAGCATCTTCTTGTTGAGCCTTTAAAAGGCCCTGTACCCGTTCCTACACATCGTTTTTCCCACATGGTTGAATGAACAACAATAGGTATACTATTTTGATTATATATTTCTAGTATATAAATATGAGTTTGCATCAATGTATATATAAGCATAATAACATAGTAATAATATTATTATAACAATGAGAAAGCATATCTCGTAAGTTATAACAATGAGAGGTCAGATCTTGTAAGGTATTTCTAGATGCTTACAACTAGATGTAGATGCTGATAATATATAGGAGTTGGTTGACAATATCTACATGTGCTAACATGCCCCCACAAGTAAGGGAAGGTAAGATCCAACACAAAGTTTGTTTCACAAAAACTCAAATGAGAACTGCTCAAAGGTTTGTTCATAATATCCGCAACATTGTTCTTTGAGGGGATGAAACAGACATATAAACACTGGTTGGCAACTTGATTATGAACAAAGTGGTAGTCAACTTCAATGTGTTTGGTGCATGCATGAAACATCGGGTTGGTGGTGAGGTAGGTTGCACCAAGATTATCACACCAGAGCATCGACAAGTAGGAAGAAGAAATATGAAGTCCTTTCAAAAGGGAGCACAACCAAATCAGTTTAGCTGTAGTGTCATCTAGAGCTTTATATTCAGACTCTATAGAGGAACGAAAAACTATGCATTGTTTGCGAGCTGGCCACAAAATGAGATTAGATTCCAAATACATACTGTAGCCACAAATGGATTTGCGACCAATCGAAGCATCGATCAAGTCTGCATCATAATATGCATGGAGAACCAAAGTAGATGACCTAGAAATAAACATGCATAAGTGTAACGTATTGTTCAAGTAGCACAGTCTATGCTTCACAAGCTGTTAGTGGTATTTGGAAAGTTTCTACTTGATTGACATGCCTGATTAACAACAAATGATAGATTAAGTCTGGTGATACTAGAATATTGCAAAATACCAACTACATGTCTGTAGAGAGAAGGATCCAAGAATGGACTAGAATGGAGGCCGACATAGGAGTCGACGTTGGGAGAGGAGCACAAATAAACTTTGAAGATAACATGTTTGTTTGTTTTAATAGGTCAGTTATATACCTTTGTCATGAGAGAACCAATCCATCAGGTCTCGAAACAAACTCAAGCCGCACAATATAAGACAAAACACCAAGATCACGAATAACAACTGATGGCCAAGGTGTTGAATGAGGTCGCCGAGTAAACTATCATTGGATCCAACAAAAATAGGTCATCTACATAAACAAGAATATACAAAAGATCCGAGCCTCTATAAAACACAAATAAAGATGTATATGCAGCGAAAACACTAAGTCCAAATCTCATAAGAGCAGTATGAAGTTTCTGATACATTGCCCTCGAAGCTTGCTTGAGGCCACATAAGGACTTGCAGTGCCGACAAATGAAGTGGGGATATTTCTCATTAATAAAACCTAGTGGTTGCTTTATATGATTTGTCTCCTGAAGATCTATATGAAACAAAGCACTCACTGATGATTAGTTGACTAAAGGACCATTGGCGACTAACAACGATGGATATCACTAGCCAAATAATAATAGGCTTTATCACGGGACTAGAGGTGTTGAAGTAATCAATATTTGCCTGTTGATGAATTCTTTGCAACTAATTGAGATTTATGATGCTCAAATGAACCATCCGACTTAAACTTGGTTTTAAAAATCCATTTGCATCTCTAACATGCAAGGAAGAAAGTCGAGAAATGAGAGTCCATGCCCTATTCTCAAGAATAGAGATCTCAGAGGCCATAATCATATGCTAGTGAGTGAATTTATTTGCTGAGGAGGAGGTAGAAACACATGAATAAGAAGAAGAGGAAGTGATGATATGCAAGGCTTTGGCATGTCTCAAGCCAACAAGCTGACAATAGTCTACATGAGGGTTGCATGACATGCTCGGGGTGTCACTAGGGTCCTACATCGGGTTGGATCTGATCTGATCCGAAGGAAACCTGAGAAGGCATGGGACACTATGGGTTGACATTTTTCAACCTGATTTGATCTGACCCAAACTGTTGAACCAATTTTTTAATTAAACAAGGTCATAAGTTGGTTCATTTCATTTTCTTTAAGTGAACCAGACTTTACAATTTAGGTCTCCATTTTTCCCCTTTGCGTGGCTGTGATTGATGCTGCTCCCCACACACACACAAAAAAGTAGAAGCTAGGTTTTTACTTTTGCTTGACGATGGCACGATTTGGCGGGTGGCGGCGATCCACCAGCTCTTCTTTTCATCCGACAATTTTGTTCGGTGAATCGGTTGCTTGACATGATATCACAGTCCAGATTCCAACACCTCTTCTCCTTGATGAAATTCAACAATCCAGCGACTCTTCCCCTCTTCTTTCAATTTCTTGATGAGGTTCTATAGTAAGTTAGGCTCTTTAACTCTTCCTCTCCGGAGACAACGCCAAAGTCTCCAAGTCCACATTATACTCCATGCTCCAAGCATCCATGGTCCAGCAGTAGACTTTCCAATCTCGAAGCATCCATTGTCTAGGTCTGCGGCAGCGGCATGCCGACCCCAACTCCGAGTGTCTACTCACCGACGCAAATGGTGAGATCTTTTCCAACTTAGTGTTGCTGCCTACTGCTGCTTTGCTTTCAAACTCTCATTCTCTCAAAGTTGAAAAGTTTTCCATCTAGTAAGACATTTTGGTGCAAACTTTTGCATTTAATCTAGAAGCTTTGGTTTTGGTTTTTGTTTTTGTCATTTTTTTAATATATTGTTGGTAGACTTTTTATTCTACTATTGTAGTTTTTATAGCAAACTTTTCTTTTAAATCTATTAAAATTTCATATAATTTGCAAAAAGAGAATGGGTAACCTGAAAACTTGACCCAAACTGACCCGACCCAAATGGGTTAAGGTCAAAATGGATTTTAGGACCTACAAGAGAGGTTTGAGCACTGGTTGGGTCAAACCCAACCTGTGAACATCCCTATGAGCGATGGAGGAGAAGGATCAATAAGCTGAGATTAAGGGGTTGAGTTAATGGAGCAAAAGCAGTGGAACAAGAGTGGATTTAGGGACCACCGGAGGAGAGATAGATGGTGACCATGACATGGACACACTATGCCATGGAGTAGCAACTGGTGGTGGACCAAGGATAGATTTGGAAGGCGACGAATCTCTAGACAAATTTTCACAAAAAGGAAAACTCGATTCATAAACTGATATGTGCCGAGCAAAAAAAAATCATCCAGTTTGGATGTTTAGGTGATAACCGTAAAAGGATGACATATACCTGAGGAAGTCACAATAAGAAGAGTGAAACGCAACACATAAAAACACTTCCAATAAGTAATAATCCAGAGAAAAAAAATATAAAATAGGGAATATGGAGACACATTATGAAGGACATACATTGGAAGTCAATTAATAATAAAAGTCGTAGTTTCACACGCCAACTGCAAGAAGAGGCGAGTGATAGAAGAATGAGATAGAAGTGTGAGAGTCGTTGCAATGATATGGAAAATTTCATGGTCTGCAACGCTGTTATGTTTGCGTGAGCTCATGATAATGGCTGCCACAATCAGATTGGGATGCAATAATCTTAGAATTAAAATATCTTTCAACAAAGCGTCAGAATTGAGTAAAACAAGAAGCAACATCAGATTTATTTTGCAAAGAAAATAAACAAATAAAATCAACAAGAAATAATACAAAATAATGATGCCCATTAGAGGATAATAGAGGAGCAGAGCCTCAAATATCATTGAAGATTAATTGAAAAGGTTTTGTGCTACGAGTGTGAGTTGGAAGCAGCTGATATGAGTCAATTTTTTTTAGTTTGTAGACAAGACATGAACCAGTAGGAGGTGGTAGAACAGAGAAAATGCGATGCTGACGAATGACATGATGAAGAACTATGGAAGCTGGATGCCCAGGCTGATCATGCTAGTGATGAGATCCATGACTAGAATGACTAGGAGGTGGTGGGGGCAAAACTTTGGACGAAGAAGACAATAGGATGGAGGCACAAAAATGGTAAAAACTCTCTTGTATTCCCTTGGAGGAGCGATCGATGAGTTTTCCGATCCTTGACAACAAAAAAGAGAAGGCAAAAATTTGAAATAATAATTATTTTCATGCGTAAATTGGTTGCCAGAAAGAAGGGACTGAGAAAGACGAGAAACAAATAATACATTATTTAAAGAAAAAAGGACAAGAAAATGAAGATAGATTGGTGAAACTTGTGTGAGAGATGGGAAGCGCCATGCCTTTTCCAACTATAAGATTATCTACATCATGATAGGGCTCGTAAAGACTTAATACTACAACTCAGTGGTTGCATGATGCGTCCCTCTAGAGTCTAGAATCCAATTGATATACCCTTGATTGGCCAGAAAGGAACCAAAGTTGAAGAAAGGTTGCTATGGATGAAGAGCAGTGTAACACCCCCGATTGCTAATAATAAACGAAGAGAAAGTTAATATAAGAAAATATATACTTTGGTTAGGATTACGAAAATGTTAAGAGTCAAAGTCAAATTAGTAACCTAATATTTTCCTAATCAATTCAATATTCTTAGTCCTGTCTAATTCGTTTAAGGGACTCCTAATCATATGAAAGGTTATTTTAAGGAAATATAATCACATAGTAAATCCTTCTTAAGATGTCCTGATCACATTCAAAGTATATTTAAGGAGGGTTTGCCTTTCCTATAAATAGGACCCAACCCCCACTTTCTCCCCATATATTTTCCTCCTCTCTCTCTCTCTCTCTCTCCTAGAGGACTCAAGGAAGGGGAGGGCTTGTGGGAGGATCAAGGCACGAGGAGTGAGAATCAAGGAAGATCAACTAACGATCTCAAGGTATGTAATTAAGGAGGATCAATCTCAGGGTTTCCCATAGGTGTATGATAGATGAACAGTACATAGAAATCAAACATGGACTGTGTACATCATGACACGGTCCACATTCCGAGTTGTAGATGATCGTGTCGAACTATGATCACAGGGCGTGTTATGGTGTACTACACCATGCCAAAGAGGAAATAAACCGCGTCGCCCTAGACACATACCGTGTTCCTCGGATCATGAACAACATCTACACCAACTAGAGACACAGACCATGTCCCCCTATAACACCAGCCGCGTCTGAGATTGCACACCTACAACACGGAAAACATACCATGTCGTTTAATGGAAAGGGCCGTGTCCTGACACCAATTGATGGTGTGCCTAAAACCGAGAGAAAATATATCATGTTCAAAACTGACGAGGGCCATGTTTCCCTTGCAAATTGATAGATAGGATGTTTGATCATGTTTCTATTATTTGATTTATTCTATTGATTTAATGATGGTTGTGTGAGTCCTGACCTAGAAAAGGAGGATTATGTCCCATGTTTAATTAGGCTTTAAAATAAACTTTGTGTGTGATTGAAATTATTTGTGAAGGGTATGAGTTGGTTCCCGACGAATGATAATGGGACCCAGACATGGGGTATTGTTCATTCCTTCGGGGAGGAAGGTTCCTTACGGGGATTGAAGAGTTCTTTCAGAAATCACAGTCCGTTCCTTCGGGCACAATCCGTTCCTTCAAGGACGAAGGGCCATGGGGATTGATGAGTTCCTTCGGGGACCATAATTTATGAGATTTATTGGGTCATGGAGAGAGAACCCAAGGCCTAGCTAGCCTTAATGGCATTAGTATCAAAGCCAATGACCTTCACGATTGGTGCTCACTAAAGATTGTATAATCTAGATGATATAAGACAAGATAAAGGGAAAGGAATCAGTGGTCCAAAGTAAAATGTTAACTAGGCTTGAAATATTGATGAAACATTTATGGGCATTGATAAGTGAATGAAATGAACGTGAATTTATTCCTTTTGTTATTTAAATAGAGTTCATTTTGTTCTTATTTATGCTCAATATTCAGAGATCTACACAAAGTTGTATTTGTTTTGACAGGAGACAACAAACACACGAAAATGGGGAAAATATCAAGTAATCAGTGAGAATACGGCCGACCCGGCTTGGAGAATACAGCCGTATCAACACTGAAGAAGAGAGACCATTACTGAAGATAGAATAGTTGCATTGGCTTTGAGAATACGGTCGTATCCATCATCCTGAGCGTATTTCGGTCTGACCGTAT
>LTAE01011485.1:6719-21889 GCA_001647135.1 Pontederia paniculata | reverse complement strand
TTGGAAGATGGTGTTGTTGGGGTCGCCCATTCATCAATCATCGGGTGTGTTCCTCTTTCAGCCTTTTCCTCTGGTCGTCCTCTTTTCATCTCTGATCGACCGGTCTTCCTCTGATCCCCCACTGTCATTCATTACCGATCGTCCTCTTTATGCCTTGGGTCCACCATCTATGCCTCCTCCTCCATATACACTCCTCTAATACTGGTCGACCTCTCCATATCTTTGGTCGACCGTTTGTGCTATGCTGCTCATATGACCTTCTCCTCCTCTGATACTAGTCGACCGTTTATATCCTTAGGACGCCCACTGCAAACATATGATTCTTCATGATATATATTACGTGTACAGTGGTTGTCCATTCCTTCAGCTCAGGTCGACCACTCTACTGAACTTGATTATGTCCTGTTACAGAAATCAGCTCAAACAAGTTCATTAGTACAGACTGAGTTCACCTACAAATTTGTGATCATTCAAAACATTCTCGGGATCCTAGATTCAACAAGTATGTTAGCAATGACTTGTAAAATAATAATTTATTTTAATAATGATTTAAATTATTGAATAATTAAAATGACAATGCATCAAATGGTCTAGGATTAAAAAAAATTGAGTTCAATTCTTACAAATGAGACTTACGTAATCTCTTTACAATCAAAATAAAGAGAGGCATATCAAAAACAATATATATATATATATATATTGATAAGTATCACTGTGAAGATCTAATTCGAGATTTATTGTTTAATGAGTAGACTGACGTGCCAAAATATATTTTCAGTGTTAAAATCTTATTAATCCTATTTTTCATTTGTCCAACTTTAACGTCAAATTCGGTGGCACCTTGTCTAATGATGATACATTAAAAAAAGAAAGAAAATGCTGAAATTACAACATATATAATTCATAATAAAATGGTGATGAAATATCTTATTGCTAAAGAGAAATTTTTTAATTAGGGTATTTTCATAAACAATGCTTATTTGTAACTTTGCAATCGAAAACTAAATCTTAAGAAAAATACACAGCTTTATGTTTTTCAACATGATCAAGCTAACAAGTCTAATATAAATAACTATAAAATAGAGGAATGGAAATCGGCTGAAAATCAATTATGAAATGCCTAAAGTCTCAAATTTTGACATGCACGGCATCTTTAATGAATTTGTTGGTGTTAACGATATCAAAAAATATTTAAGAGTATTTTATAATATAAAAAATTACCGGAGCATCAATTCCGTTGTAGTCTAGTCGGTTAGGATACTCGGCTCTCACCCGAGAGACCCGGGTTCGATTCCCGGCAACGGAATTTTTTACATTTTTATTTTAAATTTTTGTAACAAGAAAATATGCTCATTTCCCTTTTTTTTTATAACACTATTTACTTACCAAGAATAATAATTTAAACTGTCGCCATTTTTATTTTAATTTTTTGCAACAAGAAAAAAATATCATTTCCTCTTTCTATAACACCATTTACTTACCAAAAAATAATAATTTTAAAATTCGACTCCTTTCTGTCCAAAGTTAGCGTTCCCATCTGTTAAAGATGTATTCTTTTGCTATCGAAAAAAAATGTATTATTTTCTTTTGCCTTTTGACATTAAACCTTGGGGAATTCGGTTTCCAGTTGAGATTTCTTTTTAATCCTACTTCGAATTGGGTGTCTTTAAATCACGAACCAAATATATGCTCGGAAGCGGTATTGAATGTGGTGCTGAGTAAATTTAATGCTGCCATGAACACATTCCGAATTTGGAACCATTTTTCTCAAAAAAAAATGGTCAAAGATTTTTTTTAGATAAATGTGCTACGTTATTTTGCAAGTTTCAAACAAGAAATGAACGTGTCATGTAGCTATGGGGAAAAATACAATTTTTCTTTAAGTATAGTTTATCGCACATATCTAATTATTTAATGAGTTTGTGATGCTAAAAAATTATGTTTGAATTATTTTTTTGGATAGAAGTTATGCTTGAATTCTTGTTCGTGATTAATGGTGGTTTAGCTCTTAGGGTTCGACTATTTAATGTTGTCAAATTCGAGTTGTTACATATTTTTATTACTTATTTACATAGAGTTTAGATACAATATTAATTAATATTAATAGTTCACATCAAATATATTACTTTTTTAAAAAAATAGACAAAAACAATATTTAAAATCAATAAATCAAAATCACACAAACTCACAAAAATAATTCAACCATAGAAGTTTCAAGTTCTAACGTATATTTAATTGATGTTCCTTAAATTCTTATAGTCAACTCATAAAATTTATGTATTAAAAAATATACAAATAACATAATTACTACATTATTCATAAGATATATATATATATATATATATATATATTAACTATTATTATATTGCCGTCATTATCACAACTATCTTATAATACTAATTATTACTTATAATTAATTTGTTCATCATATTATTTTTAATTTAAACATTATGTTATAGAAAATGAAATAGTAAAGAAAAAATATTTGGCAGACTAATATCAATATATTACTTACAATAAAAGTTATATTATTCTATTTTTTTACTATCTATTATAATATGCTATAACATATTAGTTTTTAAAATTATAGTAAAATTATAAAAAAATAATGATAAAAAATAAAGAGAAAAAATAAAAGAGAAAAAAAAACTATAACAAAAATTTTGTAGAAGATTGCTTAAAGATAAAACATTGTAGGTGGTGATATTCGAACACATAATTACTTGCACTTTTGACATTTTCACTAATCAAAATGTCGCTACAACACTCATCGAATTCACTATCGATGCGTACAAACATAAGTTTTTAATGAATGAAAACGCAGTCGGATCAGTATTTATCTATATTTAAATTTCAACATCGAGTTAACTCGTTTTTGGACCTTAGAAATGTAAACTCGTAAGTTTTAATTATTAAAATTAATTTTTGACAACCTTGTGACTATCTTGAGCCTCTTCATTATGGATCGCTAACTTTTATGTAAAGCTTATTGATACAATTGGTTTCTTTAACTGTGTAATGCATGTAATGTAGGAGAGGTCATTTGTGTAATGTAGCATTTATATTTCATGGAGAAAACAAAGGAGTGTCATCATGCATCTATGAACAAAGGCATAAAACAGGTTTATGTCAAATTTACATTTGATAAAACTGCACTTTGTCTCCCTGTCAAAAAACTGCAATATGTCTATATTATCTCATATGACCAAATATCATCACATGAAAAGAAAACTGATGACCAGAGATCAATCTCATTTCACATAACTCTACAAACTCATTTGACAAACAGTGTTATGTTCATCTTTCTAAGGGATCGAACTTTCACTCCCTCCTCTTGGCATGACCGACACACCTCCTTCCAATCTACAAGAGGCACCCTCGCTATACTCCCAAAGTCTTTCTATAGAAATCTATTTTGGCATCGAGAAAGTAGTGCAAATTTCATGTTGGAAATCTAACCTAGGATCACCAAAGGTGGATGCCTTGAAATGGCTCCAAGTTAAATATGAGGGCGTGATCCTCAACATGGCTCAGAATGCAATTGCTGCTTTAGGATTTCTTGTTACCAAACTCTTAATCTGGTCTCCTAAGGCATTTGGACATTTCTTTTGTTTTGTCTGAACTCGTGTTGTAACTTGTTTTTTATTTTTTATTTCTGAAATTTGTTTATATCGCTATGTTTAATCTCGTGGTCATATCAACATCTGCCTTTCGAAAACTCTGCATGCACTTATGTTTGGTGATACATCAATATATAAGAATTTATTGACATTAGTGAGTTCATCCTATTTCAATTATAGCTTAATAGTTTACTTAAATTATAATTTTTACTTGATCTATACAAACTTTACAACAGATTATGTTAATAAGTGGCTTAATTTCATTCAACTCGCTTAACTATGATTTATTCTTTGATAGCAATTATGACTTAGTTTTATTTTATTTTTAAATGAATAAAACACTTAAAATTTTTACCTTGAAAAATATCAGAGTTCATCATTTCTACAGTGCGAGCTCACGCATAGGAGAACAGTGCTCGCCGACATGTGAGCTCGCGCACTAGCGAGCACACCAGTGAGAGAGAAGAGAGAGAGTGTGTGTGTGTGTGTGTGTGTGTGAGAGAGAGAGAGAGAGAGAGAGAGAGAGAGAGAGAGAGAGAGAGAGAAATACTTTTTTTAGTTATAATGGTAAAATAGTAATGAATAAATTTAATACTGGACTTTTGGATAAAATTGGTCAATTGAAAAGTTTAAATCTACTTCTACTCAGTTTTAGTTTAGGGATAGATATGAAATTTTGTGACGGGGGAAAATAAAAAATAACCCTAGTGAAAAATATAATTATTTGTTAGGGCATAACTTTTTTATTTAACTATTTGAAAGTGACTCATATATTTCTTTATCAGCCTCATCAATCTCATCATCAGTAGTATTATAATCTTTTGTAAATTGACCATCTCCAACTTCTAAATAACGAAGAATATCCTTAATATTAACTCCTTCCACAGGACTATTTTTGTCAAAAAATATTGCTATTTTAACACCCTAGTCTAAATTAAGTGCTCCCATAGTTTGATTAACTTGATAATAATCGGCACAAGGCATTTCATCTAATATATTACTTTCAATGTTCATCTTTTTCTCAACGAATAATTTATTCTTTATTTTGCACGTTGTCCACCATTCGTCAACACTCTTTTTATATGATAGATATTTCATATAGCAAACTTGTTATGATTGCTCAGTTAAAATGAATGGTTCATTGGAATGAAATCTTAATCTACGTTTCACATGGACCAAATCATAAGTGTCATCAACCTTAATACATTTGCGGATGCGTATGAAAATATTCATGTCTTCAAGATATGATAACTATATAATTTGCCCATTAATAATATAACAATTCAATTCATTATCATCGTATAAATAACCTCAAATACAAATGTCACTATTTATCGTAGATTTATTTTTTTTTATATTTTTTGGTGTGAAATCTATGTTCATTAACGAATATACCGTTATAAGTTTACACATTTTTTATCCATAATATAAATTCCTAATGTCTCTATTTGTCACTTTGTCATGATGCACTTGCTTGTTAAGTCAACACGAGAATTGTTCATTTCGAATTTGCAAAAATTGATCATCCGTCATATTACAATTCAATTATTTTTTATAATCTTTGATTTTTTTTATACAAATAAAATTTAAAAATAAGAATTGTGATATTATTTAACTTAATATAAATTAATCTTTAGTTAAGATTCTTGTTAAACAAGGCTCCACTTTCAAAGTGTTGATGAGGATATTACTTTCGCGATTGATAAAGCATCATCACTTAACAAAAATTTATGTGTTCTCCAATTGTACGTGCTAAAAATTTAAAAATGAATAAACCATCTTTATTGGTTTTTTTTCTCCCCCATCATCATTCCATGGGACGTGGGTTCACCTTGTTTGAGTTTTAGGTTTAAAGTACAATAATGTGAAATTAAAAATTTTCTTATAAAAGTATGCATCACATATAGATCTTTCATTTTTGTCTTTTTTACATTTCTCTTTAGGTTTAGCATGCACCTCTCATATGGATACATACAACGAATCATGCAAGTTAAAAATATGTGTTCGCTATGCATGCAGATACTCGGTGGTAGATTATAAGGAATAACCAATACAAGCCATGTTGTGACGCCCCGAATGGATTGAAATCGTTAGTACAAAGACCTAATATGATATTGCGAGTCTCTACAACAAAGTTAGAATAACATGCTTTTTCAAATGAAGAGTGTGATCACTTCGCACCTCCTCTGTATGTCATCGCATAAATTATGCAGTATTCTTGGATAAAAATAAATATTGCAATTTTGAGATGATCGAAAAATATATGAACATTGCAACCGAAATATATCCCCTCTTATTATTATTAAAATTTGTCTTTGATTTAAATTGAGACTCACCTCATACATAACAACTTATTATATTTTCCTTGTAATACAACATGCAATGTTTATGATAAACATCAATTTTCTAGTACTATAGTCCAATTTGACTCATCATTATCTTACATTTATAATATTTTTTGTAAGTTTTTTGAAATGAGGCAACATACTTTTGATAAGAAAAATTATTTTATCAAAACACTTTTCACTCATATTATATTTGGACTTCAAATTCATTAATTGTGAAATAGAAGATAATATACTTTGTTGCTCGCAATTATTCTAAAGAGGCTCGTCTGCATGTTTAAGAAGATTAAGGAGTTTCTTCTCTTTCTTCATTCTCTTAATGAAATGTAGCACCAATTTTTCATCTTGCACCATATCAACATAGAGATTTGTCGAAGAATCAACACAATTGACTTGATTATTTGTACTTTCATATCTCCACCATGCAATTTCCAATTCAAGGAGTCTACCCAAAAGCCCTTTTGATATAATTTTATTTTGATAAAGTATGTTAGTTCAATTTCTTATTCTTACAACTTGCACATGAACAGTGAATGTGACCAAGAAAATCGGTCGCACCTCATTCTTCAAATGCATATCGTCCTTAAAATCTTCATGAACATAATTATTATCGTCCTTCCATCGAAAAATTCAACTCCATTTATGTCTCACTATACTACAAAATTTTCTACTAAACATGATTGAATATGAGAAAATTATGTTACATTAACTAATAATGAAAAAAAAATAACTATATTAATTATATTTCCGGACGAGTGGGGAGGAGGAGGGGAAGCGATCGGTGGCACTCTCATTCCTCCATGTCTGGAACACACTGATCGCCTGCCAGTCATCCTCATTGTGAGGAAGATCGGTGCCCTCCTTATTTGAGGAAGTCTAGCACCCTCCTCAATGAGGAGGGCGTTTATTCTAAAGAGGCTCGTCTGCATGTTTAAGAAGATTAAGGAGTTTCTTTTCTTTCTTCATTCTCTTAATGAAATGTAGCACCAATTTTTCATCTTGCACCATATCAACATAGAGATTTGTCGAAGAATCAACACAATTGACTTGATTATTTGTACTTTCATATCTCCTCCATGCAATTTCCAATTCAAGGAGTCTACCCAAAAGCCCTTTTGATATAATTTTATTTTGATAAAGTATGTTAGTTCAATTTCTTATTCTTACAACTTGCACATGAACAGTGAATGTGACCAAGAAAATTGGTCGCACCTCATTCTTCAAATGCATATCGTCCTTAAAATCTTCATGAACATAATTATTATCGTCTTTCCATCGAAAAATTCAACTCCATTTATGTCTCACTATACTACAAAATTTTCTACTAAACATGATTGAATATGAGAAAATTATGTTACATTAACTAATAATGAAAAAAATAACTATATTAATTATATTTCCGGACGAGTGGGGAGGAGGAGGGGAAGCGATCGGTGGCACTCTCATTCCTCCATGTCTGGAGCACACTGATCGTCTGCCAGTCATCCTCACTGTGAGGAAGATCGGTGCCCTCCTTATTTGAGGAAGTCTAGCACCCTCCTCAATGAGGAGGGCGTTGGCGGACGGGAAGGAGGAGCTAGGTAGGGGAGAAGATTGAAGAAGTGAGGAAGAGGAGGAGAATAATTTGGAGGCGGTAGGCAGCGAAATGTTGGCGGCGGACTCGACGGACGACAACGAGGAGAAGGGGGGAAGAACTAATGAGAAAGAGAAGAAAAAAGAAAAGGGAAAAGAATTTAGGATACAAGAATTATCGCTAAATCGTCTCTAGTGTTTCAAATTTTTTCAGAAAAAAATAATTCTCAGCTACACAAATTATCATAACTGCATTGTGTCTATTAGCGGCGAAAAATATTTTATTGATGTGTCCATCGTTAATCATATCTTCACAGAAAATAAAGTTTGACATTTTATCCGTCGTCAATCCGCCTAAAAATTGTCATTATTAGCGACAATATTACCTATACCTATTTTATTGTCGCAAAAACATATTGTTCTTATAATGATTATTAGACCGCAACATTGCTACGATTTTTTTTTCATTTTTTTTCCAACCTATACAAGCATCTTTATTTGTTCTAAATGTTATATATTAAAATTCCAATAATTTTGAGAATGATTATACAATCAAGATTGATAATTCGAAAAAAAGAAGATAATATCCTATACTGCTATACATGTGGCCAAGGTAACATTGATCTTATTTTTTTTCCCTTGACCAATGTTTATACAAGATAAGCTTCAGAAGTTATGTCTCAAAGTTTGAACATATATTACCATCAATAATGTAACCTAGTCGAACAACCCGCGCGGCGCGAGGGTCAAACCAAGGAAGCAAATTGGAAGGTGGCGTCAAAGTCGGAGGCCAAAACCAGCTGCCGCAGCACAAACCGCAATCCATGGAGTGAAGAAGCATCACGGAAGCAACACATGCATGCATGCAGTGAAAAAAAGAAGGTCGATCCATATCATGTTACTACTACTTCCATGATTTTAACAGGTCATCATCACATATTAAAAATACGTAGTCATCACTCGACAATTTCTCCCATAAAAAACAAATAAAAAATGATGGTGGCAAACGGCGACAAAAGTTGAAATATACACCATTCCCGCCTCATTCAGTGCAGCATTAAGTCAAAGGCATGAAATGTAATGTTTAATAATGTGTAGTTTGAGCTGTGACCCGCTCAGTTGGAAGCTTCTGCATGGCCAGCCGTGAACAAGTAGAGAACGCGCTTTCGATAAGGGAGCCAGAGCGGTACATGGTTGAAGTCTAATGTTCCAGTTAAATTATATATGCATGTGTCTGTGTGTAACGTGCATACATTATATTATATATTATGAGAAAGAGACGCTGTCGTTGAACTATAAATAGCCACACGGTTGCAGAAGCTTTGCATCATCCCCAATTACTCAACCTTTTTGTAGTGATCGATAGCTAGTAACACTGCTCGTACGTACGTGGTCGCAGCTTGTTGCAACCATGGCAGCTTCCTGCATCACTACCCGAACGTTCCTCGCCCTCGCTGCCCTCGTCGCCGTGCTCGCCTTCCCGACCGCCGTCGACGCGCAGCTGTCGGCGAAGTTCTACGCCCGCACCTGCCCCAACTTGCCGAGCATCGTGAGCTCGGCCGTGGCGCAGGCCGTGAAAAAGGAGCCCCGGATGGGCGCGTCCATCCTCCGCCTCTTCTTCCACGACTGCTTCGTCAATGTGCGACGCCGCTCCACTACTGCAACTCTCTTTCGAGCGTTAAATTATTATCGTGCCTTAAACTCTCCGCTATTGCTTGTCTGCAGGGTTGCGACGCGTCCATCCTTCTGGACGACACGCCCTCCTTCACCGGAGAGAAGAACGCGTTCCCCAATCTGAACTCCGCTCGCGGCTACGAGGTCATCGACGCCATCAAGGTGAACGTGGAGGCCGCTTGCAAGGCAACGGTGTCGTGCGCGGACGTCCTCGCGCTCGCAGCTCGCGATTCCGTCGTATCGGTCAGTCCCATCTCATATAAGCTCGATCCCTTCGTTACCTTTCGGGACCTTAAGCTAAACATTGTTACTCATTTTGCAGCTGGGAGGGCCGACATGGACGGTCAAATTGGGGCGCAGGGACGCGCTGACGGCGAGCCAAAGCGACGCGAACAGCAACCTCCCGGGGCCGTCGTCCAGCCTCTCCGACCTCGTCTCGAAGTTCTCCCTCAAGGGCCTGAACGCGCGGGACATGACGGCGCTGTCGGGCGCGCACACCATCGGGCAGGCGCAGTGCACCAACTTCCGGTCCCACGTCTACGGCGACGCCAACGTCGACCCGGGATTCGCGGCGCTCAGGAAGCAGACCTGCCCGCCGTCCGGCGGCGACGGCAACTTGGCCCCCTTCGACGCGCAGACCCCGAACCGGTTCGACAACGCGTACTACCAGAACCTGGTGGCGCGCAAGGGGCTGCTGCACTCCGACCAGGAGCTGTTCAACAACGGCACGCAGGACGCGCTGGTGAGGCAGTACAGCGTCAACAACGGGCTGTTCGCCAGGCACTTCGCGGCGGCGATGGTGAAGATGAGCGCCATCGGCCCGCTGACGGGGTCTAATGGCGAGATCAGACTCAACTGCAGGAAGATCAATTAAGATTAGGAAATATGGAATAATTAGACCACACAGACATCTGTTTTGATTCTTTCTTACCATTGTTTTCATCTCTTTTTTAGATTTGAACTTTCCACACAGGAAGACAATTGTAATGAATTATGTATAAAATAATATTATGCATTTTTTAGTGTATGCATTTGAAATTTTGTTCTAACTTCATTATCCTTTTTCGAGATCATAAGTAATTGAAGAAAATTAAACAAATGTGTATTGGAGAAGAAAGTTAAAGAAAAATAAGAATGTATTATTGGCATTGACTATACAAATATTGTATGTCTTACAAGTTACATCATTCATTCGGACGCAAGATCTAAATATTCCACAAGTCGCAGAGACTAATTATACATATTTTATTTTTTTAAACAAAATATATCATATTTTAAATATTAAATAATGCATTCAACAAGTTCAAATTATATCATTGAGAATTAAATAGTGACTAATTATCCAAAACTCGTCCAGGTCCGGACCTAGGACATGAGAGTTAATGGTTGCAAGTTATAACATTATATTTATCTTTTTAATAACAAAATCGTTAAATTAAAATTAAAATACCTAATTATATAATTAAATTATTAACCCTTTATATAAATTTAATTTTAAATATGATGAATTACAATAATCTATCATTTTATTCATTAATTATGTCATCTGAAATTAAATGTGATAGTGATTAGTTATTTTGTCTCCATGTTCTTTTGTATTAGGATATCAGTTAAGTTAT
Organism: Pontederia paniculata; assembly: GCA_001647135.1. NCBI lineage: Eukaryota > Viridiplantae > Streptophyta > Magnoliopsida > Commelinales > Pontederiaceae > Pontederia > Pontederia paniculata. The sequence continues at coordinate 11,059 of LTAE01011485.1, read as the reverse complement.
CCAATTTGTTAGACAGGAGAAACTACACCTTATAAAACTCCTAACTTTTAAATATATTCAAGTTTAAGTTTGTACGAAGATAACAATAATTATAAGTTTTTAAGAATATAAATTAAAGAGTGAGTAATGGGAAATATTTATATAAATATTAATATTTGTGAATTTTGGGGTACCATTTTTGCCACTTCAAAAATCTTAATGTCATTCATTTTTTATTTATTTGACCTTTAACTTTTTTTATTATTGATATCGTATGAAACATTCATATTCCTTTTCTCATTCTTCAAGAGTGGAAAAAGTTCTAAAAAAATCACAATTTTTTCTCTTATTACTAAATTTTACATTCAATTATTCTATTTTAATTGGCTAAATCAAATTATATTTTATTCACGTGTAAAATATTTATTAGGTATCCTTTTGTTTTAAAATATGTTAATAGAAAACTAATGCTAGGTTGATCTTTTTTTAACCTTATTAGTTTAAGTACCCATGTGATGTACAAATGATGCAAATTATATTTATAATTTATAGATGATATTTAATCAGGTTTAAACATTAACATGATAAAAATATAATGATTTTAATGGAGGTATAACCTATTATCTATCGTAGGATGTTAAATTTACGATGAACGAAAAAAAATTAAGAGAGAGAATTTCATATCTACCGTACATTTAACATCTTAATAGTTGACAAGACATATAATATGGTGTCACCTAATTAAGTAGATAACATCTCAATTATTTTCAAATATAATTTACAAAATCATCTTTCTTTTTAGTTAACTTTTTAAAATTAATTTATCATATGTGGTAGGACTCGTAATTAAATATTATTTTTTTAAACTAATAGACTAATAGTCTATCAATCATGCATCAGATGAACATTATAATATATCTTATACAATATAGATATATATTTTTTATTTTCATCGAAAAGGAAAAATAGTTTAAAATAAAAGTTTATTTGTTTTTCATAAATCAATGTAATACTTTCTTTTAACTTTTGTCTACTTTATTTCTTAGTCATCCAAAATATTTAAATTTAGTATCTTACCAAATCATCAACGTTATTATTAGTGTTGTTGTTGCCATCATCATCTCCTCCTTATTTTATTATTTTTGAAAAAATATTCAAGACTCCTATTTATTGTCAAAATAAATTTGCCTTTTTGCGTTTTATTTTTTTTACTTTAGGTACACAAATATTGTTATCTTATATAACACACTTTTACTATAGGATATATTTTTCTATTTCGTGTGAAATCTAACAATAAAACATAAAAAAAATTGATTAGAAATTTGTCTTATTAGCTTTACACATTTTTTGTTTATTTTGGTTATAACTTTTTTATTTCGTCTTTAACCAAACTTGATCTCCTTTTTTAGGATCGGGATGACACCAAGAGGAGGGGGAAGGGGGGAGGGGGTGAATTGGTGCATTTAAATCTTTTCTGATTTTACTCTATTAGAATGGTATAGTTATATTAGTGGAAGCATACATATGTAAATATAAACAAGTAGAAGAGAAGAGCAAGGAAAACAAACGAGCAAGCAAACACGAGGTTTGTTGACGAGGTTCGGTCGAACTCCTGGCCTACGTCCCTGCTCTGATCTTCTCAAACTTGAGATCTCCGGAGATCACTGAACTCTTTCTTCAAGGGCGAAAACTTCTTTACAACCTCTCCTTTCTTTTCTAGAGGATAAGGAGATAACCTCTTATATTTCGGTCATGAACTCACAATCTCTTCTATCCTGAATTCTTCACTCAAATCACAGAAGGGAAACTAAGGCTTTTTCGCTCAAGCTCTCACTAGCTAATATGTCAAAATTTTGTCAAAGTTGCTTTCCAAAACTCTTGGAATTATAATATATACTCTGCACTAACGACCTAATTCTCTCACTCAGAAAACTAGCCGTTAATGCAAATACAATGCCCTTCACCTACCCCTCAGTCACTCACTGCTCCTACCTCGGTCGACCGTTGCTCTGGTGAAGTCTCCACTTGAACTGCCGTTTGGTGCTTTGGTCGTCCACCGCTCATCATCGGACGTTCGTAGTTCAAGTTCTGAAGTCTTTCTCCCTCGGTCAAGCTCCTTTGGTCGTCCGCCAATCTTTTGGCCGCCCGATCTTGAAGTGAGTACCCTTTTTCAACTGATCTCTGGTCGTCCGCTGATTCCACTTCATCTTCTCTGGACGTCCACTCTCCAGTTGAAGAATGCGGTCAAGCTCCTTCGGTCGCCCGCGCTTCGTCTTCGGTCGATCGATCTTGACCTCCTCCAACTTTCACTCATCTCTGGTCGTCCACGGATTGCACCCCAATCACCTCGGACGTCCACTCTCGAGTGAAGCTAATTGTCAAGCTTTTTCAGTCGTCCGTCAATCCTATGGCCGATCGATCTTGACCTTGTTCCACCNGTCGCTGGACTTGACTTTGCACCTTCATCTTCAACATCATTGGTCATCCGTTGATTGCACCCAATCCTCCTCGGACGTCCACTCCTGAAGTTGAAGATACATGTCAAGCTTCTTCGCCGTCCGTTGCTCCTGTGGTCGCCCGACTTGACACTCCATTACTTCCTTCAACTTCTCTGGTCGCCCGCTGATTGCACCTCAATCACCCGGACGTCCACTTCTAGAGTTGAAGGCCTTCGTCAAGATCCTTCGGTCGCCCGCTCTTCACCTTCGGTCGACCGACTTGACTTGTACCATAACCTCTGGCACACATGTGGTCGTCCGCTGATTCTCCCTGAATTCTTTGGGCATCCACTGCTTATCCTTGTGGATACTTCGGGCGTCCGCTCATTCCATACTGTGATCCTCGGACGTCCTCTCCCTCCTCTGTTAGTGTTTTGACCATCCGCTCACTTCTCAATGAGATTCTCGGACGTCCGCCAAAGCTTCTTCTGACAAGGTTCAGACGCTCGCTCATTTTCACTGAAATCTTCGGACGTTCTTTCCTTCCTCTGACATTCTTTGGATGTCCTCTTGACACCTCGTCAGATTTCTTGGGCGTCCACTCTTCTCCTATCAGATACTCTAGTCAACCGCTGCTTTATCTCTTCAGCCTTCGGACGACCTCTGATACCTCATCGGTCGTTCGCTCATCCTGCGGTCGTTCGATCTTCTACTCATCTCAGATCTGACAAAATACTGGACGTCCACTTTTCTTCTCACCAAGTACTCCGGACGATCTTTGTCTTAATCTGAAATCCATCGGTCGTCCGCACGCCATCATCGGTCGATCGATCTCAATCCTATCATCTGCTTAGGTCGTCCGTTACTTCAACACCAGAGCCTTCGGACGTCCACTCCAGCCTTGACAATCTCCTGATCGTCCATTGTCTTCACTCTGAGATCTTCGGATGTTCATTGCCTTCATCCTCAGATCTTCGGTCGTCCTCTTTTCATCTTCGGACGACCTCTCATTCCCTTAGCCACAACACCTCCTCGACTATCTCCTCACAGGGCGTTCACTTCTCCTTGAACCATTCGTTCTTCATCTCCTTTTTTGTATATGTGAAACCATCGGTCGTCCATTATTCTTCATCGAGCGATCTCTCTTGTTCAGCCCTTTTTCTCGGTCGCCCTCTCTATTTTTTCGGTCGACCGTTCAGTCTTTGACTTTACTTTGTAGACCTTTGCCTCCAACATTGGTCGACAATTTCATATGCTTTGGACGATCACTGCACATTCTTCTGATATGTCTTCTATGTGCATAGGTCGTCTGTTCTTTAACTTTGGTCAACCTATCATGCTCTGAACCTGAATATCCAATGTTTCAGAAATCAGCTCAACAAGTTTATCAGTCCAAACTAAGTTTTCTCACAAATTTGTGATCTTCAAAATAATCTCGGGATCTTAAATTCAACACTTTTGATCTGTCTTTTTATCTTGGTATTTTTATTTGCCGAGTTTTTTTTTAATTTTCTTAAGTTAAGGTTCATTTAATAGTATGCTCCTTTTAATTTCCAGTGGAAATAAATTTACAAAATAATAATGAATTAGAACTAGAAAAATGACTAACATGTATATGAAAATTAAGAGAATAATTTGTTTTTTTATCTTCATAATTTGATGTGTCATTTTTTTATTTTAATTACTTGAGTTAGAAATTTATTAAAATAATTATTAGGTCTTTGTTTTTTTCTTTTAAATTTTGATTTGTAAAACTATACCCTTTTATCATTGATATATAGATGAATATTATATTCAAAATTTTGAGAAAGAATCATGCGGTGTATGTGCATATATACGTATACATACATACATACATACATACATACATACATACATACATACATACATACATACATACATACATACATACATACATACATA
>LTAE01011484.1:5652-16654 GCA_001647135.1 Pontederia paniculata | reverse complement strand
ATTCAGATAGTCTCTCATCCGAGGTTTCCAAATAGAATAATTTGGTCCTGTTAGTACAGGCATCCGACTGGGGGCATTATTATTGTCCTCCATTAAATTTATGCAGTTTGATAATTCGAGCTCTGATACCACTGTTGGGAAAAGGCTGAACAATATTTGCGGAATTATCTTCTTTTTCTTAATGCATAAATTTAAATAGGATGATGGCAATAATAAAGAGAATTAAATCAGACCAGAGGCACACAAGATTTACGTGAAAAACCTATCAAGGTGAGAGGAAAAAACCACGAGAGCGAGCAGCAAATCTTTCACTATGAAAAAGTAGGATACAAAGTTTCTTCTCTGATCTCAGCAGATAAATACAAAAATAAAAGTCTCAAGAAATAATCTTAGATCTCACAGAATAATCTCTCCGAAAACTGGGATAGAAGTTAGAAGGATCTCACCGAAATATCTGAGATTGATGAGAAGACTGTAGAGAATCTGTGCATGAAATTTCGTTGAAAACGAATTAAAACTCACCTCCAAACGAACTCCTACAATTTTTTCTCTCTCCTCTTTATTTTCTCTCTCTTCACCTCGGCGGACGTGCGTGAGTGGCAGAACCTTTTTTTTCTTCTTCTTGCGCACACCCTCACGGCCTCTCCTCTCTTCCTTTTATACCTCTCCGGTTCCCCTCTTTTTTTTATTTTATTTTTTACGTGGACTCCGCATATTTAATAAAGGCCCAACAAAAATATACTCCAAAAAAGTATATATATATATATATACGTACGTACGTAAACGTACTGACCGGTTCCAATATTTGGATTCAAAGATATACGTGGGCCATTAGAGGTTAGTGTAGCCTTAATCATATATGGTCATTGTTTTAATTAGTTCAAGCAAAAATCGCCAAGTTATTCAAGGAAATCTCCAAATTGGGGGCAATCCTGCAGGTCATGATCATGTGCTACTTTTGGACAAAATCAGTACGTATGATCTGTATATTATTTGTTTAATTACATCTGATTTTTTTTCTTTTAAGGCTGGTAGGTCACGGCTACTAGATAAATCAATTTTTTGGTAAGTATATATTCACACATTTTATATTTATATTGGACGGTCCAAATTGGAATAATTCAGACTTGTCGAATCAATTCTTCAATCGAAACAATTAATTTGCATGTTAATTTAGGCTATGTTTGGTAAACTCAGCTGTTTCAATAATTAGTAGCATATAATGATTCAATTAGTGCGATTAAATTTTAACAGTATCTTTATTATATCAAACAAAAATATTTGACAAATGTAACGTATAAATGTAAAATAACTAAAAAAACATAATAATAATTTAAATAGTGTATATCATTATATATGTATTCTTAATGAAAATTTCATTCTTATTTTAGTAATGAAAATTAATATATAATTTTAATTTTGTTATATCATTGGTGATTTTTTTTGAACCAAAACACTTATGAATCCACGAAGCAACAACAAATTACAATTGTTATATAGTATAAAAAGTAACTGCATAACATAAACCACAACTATTAATGAAAGATTTAAAGTATAACTAAAAATAAATTCTAACGCATGAGTCACTAACCATAAATGTTGATTCGTAAGGTGTGTCATTCTAATTGTTGATCTTTAAGACTGTGTTTGACAATAGAACTTGACCTCATTTCGATGAGTTCTGACAAACGATGTGATCTTTGTTAAAATTTGAGAAAAAAAATTTTATCTAAAATCTAGAGTCACGTGAAACTAAATTTCGAAAAATAAATTCTTGCTTGCAACATAAATCTATTGGTCTTTGTGTGACGTTTTTTTAATCTTTTTGCTGACATGACCTATTGACATAATATTTTTCTATACGATACTAAGAACAATGCATTGAGTGACCAGAACAATATATGATAATTAAGAGAAACGAGATCAAAAGCGAGATCAGACAAAGGAATATCAACATCAAGATTATCAATGAACCAAGCAATCGATATTATAAATCAATGAAATTAATCACAAGTTTACCTTGTAATTAACAACGGAAGTTCACGAAGAACAAATTGCAGGAGTTCCCTCACATCACAAGCAATTAAGCTTGAATTTAATTCATTCAAAAAAATTATTTCAAATAACATAAACAAGCAATATTTATAGGTTCCAAAAGATTCTCTTCACTTATTTCCTAAAATAAAAATCCAATTCATATCAGGACTCTAAACAGAATATTTGATCCTAGTTAATTTTGAATTTCTAAATTAAATAATTCAGTCATTTCATTTAGCCCAATTTGAAATATATGTGGTTGAGTTTGATCCATAGCCTTCAATCCAATTTGAAGATGATTCTTCATGACAGTCTGAATTTGTTTCGAATGCAATCTTATTATTGGACCAGTACTCAATCACAAAGGTGTTTGATCATCTTTAGCAACAACATCTAGATCATCATATGAAGTTCTTTCTTTGTCATCATGTTCCATAATGTCAGGTCCAAATATGACATATTCGAATTTGGTAACTTCTAAAATTGTGTTATCTCCAAATTTAATAACTTCTAAATTTGTATTATCTCCAAATTTGACAGCTTCCGAATTCATATCATTCCCTTCCTCTTCAAAAAGATTCATCCTCGAATATGCACTAATTCGAATTGATACTTCTTGATTCTTGCAATTGAAACTTGAACACAAAATAATGAAGGAAAGCTCACACTCCCCAGGGCTAAAAGATTTTGTGCCCATGATAAAGGACCCAATTAAAAATAAATCTCTAAACTTTGGGGATCTTCCTCTATCTGTTACGATCCCTGCAAACAAATTCTACAATGTACTCCTTAGAAACAGATATCTTGAATGAATGTAATCAACTACTTTTAAACCAAGAAGGTTGATTTGATCCAATGAGAATTGCTTAAAACATGCAACCGAATCACGCAAATAATTACTGTAAATCAGGAAATCTTCAACGGACATAACGATAAATTTTCTATGAAAATCAAGTATGGTAAATTCAAAGGAAACAATGAGCATGAATCTGCCTAGTAACCTCGAACAAATAGGCACCTTATGAAATCCAGAATCGTATAAAGTTAATATTCTAAGATATCCGATATGATAAATATCAAATGTAGCCAATAAAAAAACTCGAATAACAAACAATGTTTTCCCAAAATCAGAAAATTCAATCATGTCACTGGTTGAAAATTGATAATTGAAATATCCAAAAGATATACATATCAAAGTAGCTCTGTAATCAACTAATTTATATTCACAAGTTAGAATGTTAAATTCATCAAATGAAAATAACTTCTTAGTAGGATGTGACAATCCAAGCAATTTGACATCATACAATTCCAGAAATCAAATTTAACCAATCAAAGGTATGATGATTAACAAGAATAAGAGAACAAACCAACTGAAAATTAGTAAAATTGAGAAACTTATGAAACCTGCATATGTTAGCTAAAGCTTCCTAACAACCTTATGTGGTGACATTCTTATTTTATCTCAACTCAAGTTGGTTTTTTCCCTCTAATACTCTCACCACTCGGCTTTTTTCCTCTCTTGAACCCTCCAACAAGTTTTAAGAGAACTAAAACAAGATAAATAACTAAATCAAATCAATTTATAAATATGATTGCAAGATCAAAAGTGAATTCGAGGTTGAATGTGAAATAGATTTTAAAAAGGATTTCCAAACATAAAAGGAAACAAAAAAGATTAGATTACAACAGAAAAGTTCAAGGCTAAAAAACTTCAGGAAAGATCAATATGTTTCAAAAATTTTTTTTGGGACTTTCTACCAACAAAATCTGTTTGAATCAATTTTTTCTCCCCTTTTCTTTCTTTTTGAAGGCACTAAGGGACGCAAAACTTTTTTTTCTGGATTTTCCTTTTATTTCCACATTTTTTTCTATTTTTTTGTGATATTTTTTTTAGAAACTGCAAAAATAACATATTGGTTTTTTTCTGATCTTTTTCAAAAGCGATTTTTTTCATATCACAACTAAAATACTAGAAGAAGACAAAAACAACTCTAAATCGAGATGGTGATGGATGAATATGAATTTTTTTAGAATATTGAAAGGTAAACAGAATAAAAAAAGATAACTAGAATCTGTATCGAAAATGCGGCTCTGATACCAACTGATACGATATTCAAGAACAATGCATTGAGTGACTGGAATAATATATGATAATCAAGAGAAACGAGACCAAAAGCGAGATCAGACAGTGAAATATCAACCTCAAAATTACAAATAAATCAATCAATCAATATTATAAATCAATGTAATTAATCAGAGGTTTACCTTGTAATTAACAATGAAAGTTCATGAAGAATAGGTTGCAAGAGTTTTCTCACAGCACAAGCAATTAAGTCAGAATTTAATTCATTCAAAAAAATTGTCTCAAATAACATAAACAAGTAATATTTATAGGTTCCAAATATATGTGGTTGAGTTTGATCCAGAGTTTTCAATTTAGTTTGAAGATGATTCTCCATGACAATCTGAATTTGTTTCGCATACAATCTTGTTATTGGATCAATACTAAATCACAAAGGTTCTTGATCATCTTCAGCATCAATATCTTGATCATCATATGAAGTTTTTTTTTGTCATCATATTCTATAATGTCAGGTCCAAATATGACATATTCGAATTTGGTAACTTTTAAATTTGTGTTATCTTCAAATTTGACAACTTCTAAACTTGTGTTATCTTCATATTTGGTAGCTTCTGGTTTCATATCATTTTCTCTTTCTTCTTAATCTCTTTCGTTTTACATATTAATTTTAATTTTCTCCACTCTAGCTCTCTTATTTTTTTCCTTTAACATTTAATTAAAGTATAACTTTATCATTTACTTTAAATATATTTAATTTGAATTAATAAATTTAAATTATTTAAATTTAAGTTTAACATATGAATTACTTTGCTATATTCTTTTATTATTAAATTGTTTTTAGTTTAAATTTAACATAATATTTTACTATATTATATATAAAATTATTTTATCCTTATTTTAATAATTTTGTGTTTAAGGTTAACAAACTATTTATTCTATTAGCATTTAATTTATATTTTTATTTTAACTTTAATCTTAATTAAAATATAATGTTACGTCCAAAAACTCAATAATATAATTATTAAACTATTTTAGCTCATTCTTTTTTAAATGATTTTATATTATTTTCTAAGATTTCATAAACTAAAACTTTAATTATATTATGTTCAAATATCATTATAGACTATTATTATGATTTTTATATACAATTAATTAATTTAAAAATAATAAATTTATTTTTTTATTCTCACATGGGTCATCAAAACACCCATTAAAACTTAGTTATTCGATTCATTCAAACACGAGTAGAACTAATATGTGAAATCAACTATTCTTCACGAACTCAGAAACAATCTCAAATTCTACTATCCGAACACACCATAATAAATTCGATACATGTACCAATAGTAATACATACTTGAAGAAGAATTCAACTCTTCTCGGAACATGTAGCTAAAAATAAGACTTATTTGGATTTTTTTTTTGTTAAGAAAGAGGTCATTGGCCTATTACATAAAGAGATTGGAAATAAATCCTCCTATTGAAACTCAAACTCTTAACTTCTATAAGAAGAATCAAGGTGGCAATCAGTTTACTAGCCAAGTGTAAATTTTGAGCCGATCCCGATACTACATGTCAAACAATAAGTTCATCCAAATGCCCAACTATCCAATGCAACCATTTTTTTTGTTGCATGCTGATCAATCCTCATCTACTTGTACTGATATATTTCGTGATAAGATGCTCACATATGGACCAATATCCTTTCGAATGATGTTCTTGTTTCTTGTCCAAATGCATGTAAACGCATGGTACCAACTAGCCAGAAGAGACTTTGCTCTAAACTAAGACTTAAGAGTGACCTACACAAACATGCAAGATGTCAAAAACTTTCCCAACTCCTCAATTTCCATACGTACGTAACTACGTATATTTTTGGCGCATGTAGTGTTGCATCTGCTGGAGGCCAAAGCTGCTGATCAGGTCGGTAACAAGTCATGGCCATCTGTGTTAGAATATTGCTGCAGAATGTAGTCTGCAAAGATCTTTGAGATGCACAAAGAGCCGAAGCTAAAAAAGCAGCAAGTAGCCTCCCCCTTGTTGAGGGTTAGGTGAATGTAAGAGAGAGAGAGAGAGAGAGAGAGAGAGAGAGAGAGAGCAAACAGAAAACATTTGTCTGAACCCAATTAGCAACCAGAGAATACTACAAATATGTACAAGGATTATCAATTGGACAAAACAAGTTAAGGACTGAAGGGAGTTTAAGTTCATTATATATAAACTACTCAAGATATATTTACATGGATGCATCTCCTTTTGGGTCAAGATTGATATAAACTTATGACCTGAAATGATGGGGAAATTAGTGCCAAGACAGCTTATATACTTAATTAGTGCTCATGTACTATGGCTTCAAACCCTAATGATCAGCCAAACAACTCATCAAGCACTTTTGTTTTACCTAAAATTAACAATGCAGACTGGGAAGCTGATGAGTTAAATTATTATATTGTTAAGCTATTAACAGGAGGACCATAAAAGAATCTGAGAAATAGAGCTCAATTGTTAATGAAAGAAATCTCTAGTGACCCATAGAATTGATGTCATGCAGTTAACTTGTTTGGCATTAGAATATGCACCCGTGACCTTATCTTAATTGAAACAATTTGTAAGGACAACATGCATGTATATTATTATCATTATTAATTAATTAATAGGAAAACTTAAGATTTCAAACGTTAATAATTTGATGCAAATATCAATACCTTGTTCCATTCTAAGGTAGAAGTTCTCTAACTAGGTCTGTTCACATAATTGAAATGAAACAGAATTATCTTTTCATGGCAATGTATTGTTTTTTTTTTTTGGTGTTTTTGTATTCATATTACACCTGAATACTCTTTCCGTTAGGAACGAAATATGAATTCAATGGTTGGTAAATGTAGTTTTATATAAAGAGAGATAAAATGATCTGACCCCATTCTTTTTGAAAGGAAAAAAAGGACTAATTTCTTCGTCAGAAGATTTTAGAATCTTTCCCATTAATAACGATATAGATCAGATTTGATTCTAGCACATTTTCAATTTCAACCAGCTTTAGATTTTGGACTGCAAGTCAAGAGAAGAACTTTGAGAGAGAGAGAGAGAGAGAGAGAGAGAGAGAGAGAGACTTCTTATTAGAGTGACATGGCCACAGGATAAGAACTGAAATTGAAGCTAAAACACAGNTCAAAAAAAAATATCGAACTATACTTTCCTCTAGACCTCAAGGAGAGAGAGAGAGAGAGAGAGAGAGAGAGAGAGAGAGAGAGAGAGAGAGAGACTTCTTTCACGGGTTCACCAAACTTCTTTGGGGACCCGTTGTCACCTAGGGAGGGGAAGACAGGTCACGGACATGAGAGAAGAAGTACAGTGTTGGAAACAAGGCAAAGACATCAGAAAAAGAAGAGACGGACGTACTAAGAGAGGGCAGCCGTATTGAAGTGAAAGTAAGATGGATCGTGGCCAAACATGCTTGGGACCCGGAGATATTTCCGACTAGCTAGCTCCATTATTTATCCTTATCCACTAGATTTGGATTGATTCATTGGACTGACTGTATGCACATCCTATCGTTCTAACCTTTATTGTACGTTTGTATGTGAAGGAAAATTGTAAATCAAGATATGAATATTACAATTAAGGAGCCATGGAGAAACTTTCACCAGAAAGGATCGCAAACTCAATTCCTCCAACCATATACACATCAAGAAGTTGGATAAAACTTGCATCAGGAGGAAGATCAAGATGATGGAGAAAGAAAAATATAATGAGACAAGTTCTCCTTTGCACCTCAATAAGCACCTCATAGATATATGAAGAGAAGAAGTTCAAGTAACTTCTTCTTTATTCTCCATTCATAATGAGTAAGATAATGTGAATTAACGGGGAGGACATTCATTATGCCCCCAACTTAATTCCTATTTATTAACAATTTAAATGTCGACAGTCAACTTAATTCGATCTCTATCTTATTATTGTCATATAATAGTTAACCCGATCTTTATACTATGTCATAAAGGTCTTGAGTTTTAGGCATACATTTTGCTCATTAACAAACAATATACCCTTAAGAGCCGTTACTATATTACCTTTTAGCATTACCTGATAATCCATATTGCATATCAGATGATCACTTGTTAAATTATTATTAATGTGTATTACCCTATTTACTAATATAGTTAATCAAACTAACAATTCAAATTATCATGTTTATTTATAAAAAAATTACTAAATAATATACATCAATTTACCAAAATATTTTTTATAAGTATTATTACGTTAAAAATTTTATATTATTAAATTGAAACTTATAAAGTTAAATAATAAATTCACAACTTCATGAGTAATCAATAACCTTCAAATAAAATAATATTTATAATTAATAAAAAATATTTTTAATTAATAATACTTATAATTAATAATTAATGATAGTTTTTAATACGATAATAGTAATATAATATTATATTATATACATATTATTTAAATAATGTTTGTTATTATTATTATTATTATTATTGTTATTTATGTTGTTATGATTATATGATATATTTTATTATGTTATTTTATTTATGGAAAATTTAGAAAGGTAAATATGAAAATTAATTATAACTAAGATTACCACATAGGTTGTAATATGGAAAGACACCCCTTCATGAATAATCTAAATTGTCATTTAATAAGCAATATGCATTACTAGATAATCTAGATTACCTACAAATTAAAATAAGTAAATAAGGTAATTTGGTGGGCCAAGATAATTTTGAGTTTAGATTAGTAATAATCTATAAAGATTATCGAAAGGAAAACACATCCTTAGTTTATTTGGATGATGAGCATATGCATGTCTTTTACCATTGAAACCCTAGCTAATTTCAACTCTGGTTTATAGGTATAACATCTCCGAAAGTACACCCGAGTGACAAGCGTCCCACAAGTTCACGGGGCCTTGTTGTAGTAATAAAATATCGATCCCATGAGAAAGCGGCCAAGTACTAGAATTATAGTTCTCAAGTAGTTATCTAGACGATTAGGGTTAGGAGAGAAAACGCTAGGCTATCAATTACACTAAAGAAGATTATTATGAAAGAAGTAAATAAACTAAGCACTAGAATGAGAGTGAATATAGGAGAGAAATGTTCTAGGGTTTCGAATTCGTTTAGGGTGATCATGCAAAGGAGATAGTAATATGACATGCATTAGACTCTTGCTTCACTCCAATAATCATGCATTCCTCTTTCAAGGTAACACAATTCTAATTAGGATTATGAAATAACACTTTCATGCATTCACGCTAACACTAGTTGCATTCATATTCATGAGCATAAAAAAGCGATACAAGACACTTCTATTTCTAGATAGCAATCATATATCATATTTAGCAAAGTCTACTAGTTATTAAGATGACTTTCATCACTTAAAAACTTAGGATAATTTAAATGAGGTAGCTAATCTCACAAAAATTTAACAATCTAACACTAGTTGCATTCATATTCATGAGCATAAAAAAGCGATACAAGACACTTCTATTTCTAGATAGCAATCATATATCATATTTAGCAAAGTCTACTAGTTATTAAGATGACTTTCATCACTTAAAAACTTAGGATAATTTAAATGAGGTAGCTAATCTCACAAAAATTTAACAAGATGTAGCGTACAAGCATAATCACTATTCCAAAGTAATTAAACCCTAAATTTTATCTAACCCTAAACAAGAGAGATTAGTTCATCATAATGAGGGGGAGAGAGAGAAATAGATAAAAGAGGAGAATTTCATCATAACATTCAAAATCACAAGTTCAAACACAATAATCCTTCAACAAAAATTAAAATCACAAACACACAACATTAATGGTACCTCTTACAAGCTTAAGAATCTCTAAGAGTCATTACAAGCCTCCAAATTTTGGCTCCATCCAAAAGAGAGGAGAGAGAGAGAGTCCCAAACCCTAATTAGCCCTTATATATGCATTGTAGTGAGCCACCAACCACTAACAACCCACCATGGTGATTACGGCCTCAAAGCCGTGTGCTACGGCGAGTGAAGAGATGCTACGATATTGGTTTTGCGCTACGGTCAGGAGTGATGTGCTACGGCCGGGAATGTTGGGCTATGGTCGTGAATAGAATTGCGCTACGGTCGCGAGAAGTTGCCACGGTCTTCAAATGAGCTCTACGACTCTACGGTTTGGTGAGTGTTAAACGTAGCGTAATTCTTCTCCTTCGATAAAATACCCAATTGAATAGAGTCTGACTACGGTCAACCAATTCAACCTTCTCTTCCTCTTAAAGTCCATCTCCTACAAAATGGTCCAACTTTGAGTAGCTCATAATTCTTTAGGAAATTGATGTCAAATATAACTTAACTCACATGATATAGCTATGAAATAAGTGAATTATGCTAATCGTAGATATGCATTTATCACACTTATCAACTCCCCTAAATTAAATCTTTGCTTGTCCTCAAGCAAATATCATACGTGGTGTGCTTGAAGACTTCATATCATGCACCAAATATCATTATCACTTAAGGAACTGCAATTGCAAGCTTTTGGAAAAGTATAACAGTTAAGTCATCAATATAGGATTGAATCACTCCATGCCGCGAATTCTCTATATATGCTATTGTCAAAAATTAGAGGTTGTAGTTCACATCACAAATCTAACTATGAGTGTAGGTCAAGTTTTCATAATCTTTCGAGAACAACAACTAAGTGTGATGATAAATGAGATTCTAGGTGCTCTAAAGTTTAAATGCACAAGAAAGGTACTCTTATCATTCATGCTACGTCACACAAAAATAAAAAATTCGATGCACATGACTTTTTGACATTTTTCTTTACACAAGAGGGGGATTCATCATTTTCTTTAGATAATCCATAATACTTTTTTTTTCTTTTT
>LTAE01011483.1:0-15173 GCA_001647135.1 Pontederia paniculata | reverse complement strand
TTGATATTAATACAAATGAAATTATAGATGTACCTGATGGCGATGAAGATTATCATGGAGATATTGAGTTTATGAATAATCAACGAAGTGCAGGTGCAATAATGATAGAGAACATTGCTAAAGCTATGTGGGATGACTATTGTCGATTTGGAAGAAACAGAAGCACAATCTAATTTATATTGTATTTGTATCCATTTCATATATTTTATCATCAATTGTTGTTGCATCTCAATTATGAATGTAATATATTTCATTTCATTTTTTTGTGAGCAGTGTGACATCCATTTGTTAGCAATATCATATTAATTGATAATAGCACAGGAGAATACAACTTGATAATAAACAATAATAGTCCAAGCACATCACACAAAATTATAAAATACATAATGCAACATAGTTCATCATACAAATTACTTGCACAAAGTTCACATACTAGATGTAATTAAATATCAAAATACTTAAACTACAAATTCAAGAGATCATCATTTTTATCCATCCTTTTCGTTGATCTTCATTGAGAGCTAAAAATACCTCGCGGTTATTTTTTTCGTTGAATACTTGAATGGCTCTAAACAATTCATCTTCTCCAAATCCTTCCATCTCATTGAAAACATATATACATTTGGTTATAGAATGTTCTTCTGATGGTTGTACCCTTTGTTTCTCCATAGAGTCGAGCTTCCTCTCTACGAAATTCAAGATACTCATCTGCAAAGTTTGATTGCCAATTTTTGTTGCGTTTAGATTTCTTGAAAGGGCCATGATCACCAAGCTGAGAGGTAGTAACTTGCTTATGAGCTAAATTTAATTGTGGTTGAGGTATTGGCAGTTCAACATCTTGTGTTTCATGAACTTGAGATGGTACTTGACTCACAAATGGATCATTTCCATCGACATTATATTCTCCATCATTCTCTTCCCATTCAAATCTTAAAGATGATTCTCCAGGAGCAAGAATAGAAGGTATCGGTGACTGTGGTAATGATGGCGTAAGTGGATTACATGGTGGAGTCATCCCTCCAACACGTGAACGCTTTCCTTGTGCATAAGTTCCTAAAAGTTAGAAAAAAAACAAAGCTTGTATTAGCTTACTAATAATATAAGATCACATCTATTTGTCAACGATAAGAAATTTTATATACCTTCATATATGTCATAAGGTGATTCAAAATATGGAAATGGTTGCTTGTACCATCATTTCGCATTAGATTCTCTACATGCATAGCAAACTTTAGTAAGGATTTCATTAAAATACTTGAGAATATGTAAATAAAAAAAAACTTACCTCAAATATTGATTGCCAAACGTCATCAGGTGCCGTGACCATATCAGTTTCAATATCCCATCCGAAGCCACTTTGCTCAGTCAAATATTTCACAAACTTATATTATTGTTTTCAGATCTTGTTTGAGATCTTTAATTTGCTTAAGCTGAAATAGATCGAGTGGATATTTAATATTCATTCCGTGCAATATCTTAGTCCAAGCCTCTTTGTTCCAACCATTTTGTGCTCTATATCTTGGAGTGTTGTTGTCCCATAATAACTTGACGAAATATGTTTTTTTGCATCACTCCAACGAGCTCTACTTAGACATTTTTTTATCCCTGAAGTAGATTTAATTAACTCATAACAAGTCCATGAAAATTCATTAAAAGAAAAATAAAGTAAGGCAACAAAAAAATTCAAATTTTATTATCAATGCTCACATGTTTTATTTTTGTAATAGATTACTAGTCCAAATAGAATAAGAAAGTTAAAATTTTAAATCAATGTAGACTATCTTTAAAAGTATACATATTTTATTTATAAATGTAAGCTCCGAAAGATAAACTTCATGTGTCAAATGCTATAAGATATTTTTTTTCTTTGTAGTCATCTATTTTTTTATTCTATAAGTTAATTATGAACTAAACACTCAAAAATATTTTCTTGATGGATTCGGCTAATAAAATTATAATAATTTTACATATTATAAAAAAATTGTGAACCAATAGAACATAGAAAATGTTAAAGAAAATATTAGTTTCTAAAAACTGCATATAATATCTAGGACCAATAATAATAAAAAAAGTAAAATTACGTGTGCACTTAGACAAAAGAGCAAAAAAAAAAAAAATCAATACATGATATTTAACATGATTCAAAGAGAGCGGTGGTTTCATATAGTAAAGTCAGTAGAATGAGACAAAATATAGGTACAAAACAAAAAAATGAAGAATAGTGAAGAACAGCAAAGACACATTTACCTCCTGGTTCGGTGGTGTCGCTCATTATTTCTGGAAATTTTTTTACGCCAACAAATCCTTCCTCTCGTATTAGAGGAAGGAAATAAAACATAGATATGGATTAAGTTTTTTCTCTAACGAAAAAAACTTTTTTCTAAAGAAAATGGGCCAACGTTTTTAGACATCCAAACAGACAAAACGAATTTTTTTCTTTCTCGAGAGCGAATACTTTAAAATGAGCTTTTTCCAACGAAAAAGAAGACATCCAAACAGGCCATAAATCTTGCATGTGAGAAAGAATGATGATGTTGGACTATGCACATTGAAATTATTTTTGAGTTTCATTGTATTATATTGTCATCTTTTTGTACCATATAGCTTCTAGCAAGTTATATATGTCAAGTTAAATATTAAGTTCTTAAATTATGTCATCTATTAATTAAGTTTAATGTCTTTCGATAATTTACTTATGTGTCGAAGATCTTATAATTTTTTTGTTGAGATCTCATTCTTTTGTCATATTTATTTTCTGTGTTGAATAATTATTGATGATCAAGTCAAGCTTTATTATTGTGTAGCATCATGGAGATCGCTTGGAACACGTGATGTATATGGATTCATATGAAACATATTTTTAGAGTTTTATAGAAAATGTAAAATTGACATTTATTAATTTAAATCATAATTTTTTATTTGACTTATCCATGAGATCGATTGTCCGGACTATCAAATAATTCATAGTTAATAGTAAAATTAATATAGAATAAAAAATAAAGCAACCTTCTAATCTAATTTCCTGACATTTATATATTTAAAATACTTCAAAAAGTTAATACAATTGAACCATTTTTAAACCGGTCGAATTCGATAAATAAAATTACGCGAACCAACGTATCGACTTTGGCCTTTCTCGAGTTGCATAAATGTTTTTAAATGTTAACCAAGTTACAATCGTTCTAAATTTTAATCATTAAATATATTCTTCTTGAAACTTAATTCAGTATTTTGTTGTGCAGGCCCAATCCGTCATTGAGTTGATTTTTTGTTGTTTATTTTGTTATCCATCGATTGATTCCCCTGCGGAATGCATGCGACAAAGATCCTTTTGCTTTCCCACTGGTTCTTGTTCGCACATCCAGGTCCTTACGTGCTCAGATCGACGATCCAATGGGTGTGTGATTACAGAGAGAAGAGAGAAGAGAGAAGAGAGAGAGAGAGAGAGAGAGAGAGAGAGAGAGAGAGAGGATCCATTCCATTGCTTGCTTGCAGTGGAGTTGGTCTGTGAGTTGTTGTTGCTGTGCATGGCGCTGGCGACACGCGCCGTGGTGTGCAGCGAGGCAGCGCCTGGCGCCCTGCATCAGCCGCGCGTTGAACGCTTGAGCGGCCCCCTCAGCGGGTTCCGTGGCCGCCACGCGCCCACAGCATCTCCCGGGCCACCGCCCTGCTCTGCTGTTTACTGCGTACCTCATCATGAAATTTAACTTATTGCACTGTCGCCTTCTTCTTACTCGTGTCATACGCGACTGACCAAACTTGTTAAACATCCCTCTCCACATTATGATTGCACAAAAACAAAACGAAAAAACCTTTTCCACCCAGAAAAAATATTAAAAAATCATAATTTAAAACTTATCAAAAAGTAGTAGTATTTAGGAGAACAAAATAAAAACAAATTAAACCTCCATTTATATTCGATCTCTTTAAAGTTTATAGGGCTCCATTTAAATCATTTTTTTAAAAAAAATACTTTTAAGATTATATATTAAATATTACTCTTATTTTTTAAATATATTTTTTTCTTCTGAGAATGAAAGTCATATATGAATACGATAATGATTATAAATTATATAGCATCATCTCTTATCATTTAATATATATTTTAAATTTGTGTGGGTCACTAGTCCAAAACGAATAATTTCTTAAATGAATAAGAGGTGGTACAAAAAAATATCAAAGTCAATATAGCGTGTTCACTTAAATTATATGGGTCGACTCACTGAGAACCTTGAGCCCCGAAAGGAAGAAGATGTAAGGTTCCAAAATAATAAAAATGAAAGTTAGTCTCATATAGATAAAGTACGAAGATAGTCGTGTGCTATATGTAGTATTATCTTTTATCATTGAAGACGTATTTTAAATTCGTGCGGGCTACTAGCTCAAAGCGAATAATTTTTTAAATGAATCGGATCGTGTGTTCTACTTCCTGTCTCACTTTTCAAACTGAGTATTTTGGTGATTTAAATTATTTTAAGATAGTTTAATGTGAAAGTTTTAGTTTAGTATAATCGAGAGCACTATTGATTTTATAATTTTGATATAGATGGACGTGGAATTGACTACTTATGTTAAATTGTGATGTGATGGAGTTTGATGTAAATTTTAGAGCTTGATTGAGTTAATAACGGACGCTTGATTTATAATGAAATTGACGGATAGAGATCAGAAAAAAAAAAGATCTAAAAGAATTGAATTTAAGAAAAAAAATAAAGACAATGATTTTCTTCTTAACATAATTACGAAAACTATCATGAATTTATATTATATAATAGTTTATTGATTCTTCTTCAAGAACTACCAAAATAAGGTATTATAGAAAAGACAACACAATTACTTTTTTTTAGTGACATAGCACATTTATTTCTTTGATGGTTAGCGTTGAAATTGCCACGAGTTCCAAGAGAGGAAACCTAATTCTAATTGAATCCAATTATTTTTGTTTCGATTACGAACTAAATTAAAATTTGAATTTGAATAATATGAACGTATTTAATGACAACTTATGATTTGATGTGATTAATGATGCCGACTTAAGAAGGGAGAGATAAGAATTTTAAAAAATTATACAGAAAATTAAAATAATTTTGATGTTCAATTGTACAAACATTTTATGGACTAAAATGACATATTTAATGATTTGTACGAGAAACTTATAAGGGTGATTTAATTGTCCATAATGTAAGAGATAACAAAGCCAAAACCACAATAAAAGTGAAAATAACTAGAAGAAAAGATAAATGACAATGTTGAAAGAAGATTGCTGCAAAAAAACTCAAGGGGTTGTTTTTTTTTTCAGTCGATTGATTCGTTTTTTGAGAATTACAAACTCCATTATTTTTTTGGAGAACTTAACAGTGGAATTTATTACAGGAAAGTTGACGCATTTAACGTTCTTTCCTGCGATAAATTTTGCCATGAATCAAACTTTCTTCTTTTGCAACTCCATTATTTCGCCTTGAGAGAAATCTATTTAAATAATGTAGAGCGTGTTAAATATACGATTTCATGTTATGAACCATTTTTTTATAATTGATTTATAATCGACCCTCGTTTAGATTAACAAGAAGATCTGATAACATATTAATGTAAAATATAAAAAATACTCATACGTAATAGTACAAGATTATCTAAAAGAGAAAACATGGTTGTATAAATATTTATAATTATTAATAATTTTGAATATAACAATGGTGAACAGTGATGTATTTTAATTTTTGAACTAAAATTATTCATAATATTACTATGTACACAAATTTATATATAAATGGATTTACATATTCCATTTTTCATATAAATAATATAAAAATATTAATAAAAAATGAAATATGTAATGTAGAGAACAAGCACTAGTGTACATTATATTATGTTAATATTTAAATTAATAAAACTATCCTCTAATTTTAAATTTATAACTAAATTATTTCTTTACTTGTTATAAGAAGTTACATATGCTATTATTTATGTAATCTTATTTTCTTAATATTTAAAAAAAAATATGTATTTTTATGCCAAATTATAGTATATTAATTTTAAGTGCATGTGCAATGCACGATTGATATTAATGTAATTGTTATAGAATTAAATTCGATAAAAAATAATTTAACTTTTAAAACTTAATTATATCAATAAACTCAACTTATTAAAAAAATAAAATTTAACTCAATTCAAACTTAAATAACCTCAATCAATTTAAATAAAAAATTAATGAATATGCATAACAATTTGCTATACACCGTACATAATTTGATCCACTCATTTAAAAATTACTGATCAAATTTTATTCAATAGGTCAAATCATTATAAAAAATTTGACCACTAATTTTTAAATCAATGAGTCAATAGCGGCTACCACTTTTATTTTTTCTCTAAATAATTATTTTTTATTAAATTCGAACTTCAAAATCTATATTGTAAATAGGTTCAAGAATAAAAATATATATTTTTATTTTAAATCATTCATATAAAATATTAATAATTAATGTATACTTTGAACTAAATAGTGCTATAATTTGATATTATTTGATACTATTTTTTGTCGTGTGAAGGACACACGACGCTGATGAACATTTCAAATTTAGAATTTCCAAATTTGTACTTGTAAGAATATGTACCCTGCATTTAAAATTGATGTTCGTACAATATTTATGGACTTCACACTCATTAAACCCAAACTAAAAATGCTGTATTGGTATTTATGTCTCATTTATTTAAAAAAAGAATAAAAAGGAAAAAAAAAGGGCTGGTGTTGTGTAGTGGCACCTTGCACTTTCCATCTCAAATGTTTTGGAAATTAATTAGTTCTGGACTTGATGGTATTCTCGTAATAAAACTCGTAAAATATAACTAAACCGCACTACAACATGGCAAAGAGCCAAACACCCCCCACAAAGCCCTCTACCTCTATAAATCTCGTTAACCGAAAAGGAACAAAAAAAACCCTCAAATTTCCTCCTCTTCCTCCTCGTCGGCATTTGCCATTAATAGTAAGTAATGGCTACTCAGAACGGTTGCGCTTCGTTGGAACCGGTGACGGCGAAGCTTTTGGAGTCGGGACACGCCGGCGGCGGCCACCACGACCACGACCACGACCACGACCACGGCAACGGCCACTTCCACCCCTACCACCATAAGGAGAAGCACTTCACGTCCGGGGAGGTGGTGCGGGACGTCATCATAGGCGTCTCCGACGGCCTCACCGTCCCCTTCGCCCTCGCCGCGGGCCTCTCCGGCGCCTCCGTCCCGTCCTCTCTCATCCTCGTCGCCGGGCTCGCCGAAGTCGCCGCCGGCGCCATCTCCATGGGCCTCGGAGGGTATGTTCTTATCATATTTATATATTTTTTTATTGGTAACGAAACAAATTCTTTTTATCGCTTTTTTTTTTAAAAAAATTCTCAGCAATTGTTGGAAAAATAAGTTTATTGTATTGTAATAAATATGAAATTGCCAAATAACTAATGTTGTCTTTTGCTTCCACTTTTATCATAGACACTATTAATGCTTACGTATTAATGAAACCTTTAGGAATATAATTGAGTACATCATTTGCTTTCCTTTTTTTTTTTTGAAAAAAAAATACACTGTGCTTTTAAGTAAATCTTATAGAAGCCTCATTATGCAATATTTTTGAAGCCAATAACCTTGACAAAACACATACTAATATAAACATGAAAAATGAAAAATTTCCTATATACTTGATCAGCTTTAGCAAGATCAATTCGTTTAATTAAAATTTCACATTAAATATATATACGAACAATAATATAACTCCCAGAATCATTTGTTGAAGCTTACGAGTCTACAAAATCGTTTTTTTTTGTGTGAACTCATACAACTATTTGAAATTATCAATAATTCAAGAAAGAATAATTATCGTACTAATTTTGAAGTTTCGAAATCTTTTTTTTTTGTTAAAACTATTGGTATACATGGGTTTACGGACTCATTTTTCTCTTCGGTGAAAAAAATTTATCATGTAAATTAATTCAATCTGCTTTCATTGTGAAACATACATGTTGTAAATGAAATAAATAAAAATTGCAGGTACCTGGCGGCAAAGAGCGAGGCAGACCACTACATGCGTGAACTGAGAAGAGAGCAGGAAGAGATCATTACTGTGCCAGATATCGGTAATTAATTAACTCTGAGCACTTAATTACTCTGTTCTTTTTTCCTTTTATATGTTACGCAAGCCATTTGTGCCTCAACTATTTTTAATTTTAATGTTCATGAAGTAATATTATCACCGTGTATTTTTTCTGAGCTTTACTCAACATGTATACCAAATATGTAACTGAGAAAAAGTAAGGTGCTTCAATTTGGTATGAAGAACATGTTGTTATTCTAAATTTTGGAGATGACTTGCATGCAGAGGCTGCGGAGATCGGCGAGATAATGGAAGAGTACGGCCTCCAACCGCACGAGTATGCACCGATGGTGAACGCCTTGAGAAGGAACCCACAGGCGTGGCTCGATTTTATGATGAAGTAAGTGATGTTCGCATATACTTAATTACTTATTCATGACTAAAAATATTAAATTTTAATAGTTTAATTCAAAATTTTGATCTTGTGATCTCAGCTCAAGAAGCCATAATTAACTTTTACTTCAGGTTTGAGCTGGGACTTGAGAAGCCAGATCCGAGGAGGGCGCTCCAGAGTGCACTGACCATTGCACTGTCGTACATAATTGGTGGCTTGGTGCCCCTCCTGCCCTACGCCTTCATCTCTGTAGCCCAGAAGGCGCTGTTCACGTCCATCGGCCTCACCCTCGCTGCACTCATCTTCTTCGGCTACGTCAAGGGCCACTTCACCGGTAATCGACCCTTTCTCAGTGCCATCCAGACCGCCTTCATCGGTGCACTCGCATCTGCGGCCGCATATGCAATTGCCAAAGCTGTCCAAGCTGCTTAATTCAAAAGGCTGAGTGCTGCTGACGACATCAAGCTCCTTACAATTTCTACTGCTTTTGGTTGCCTTGCGGTGCTCTGAGACCATTTCTATCATATCTTACAAACTAGCTTTCATTATTTTAACAATTTGTAGCCTTTTTTATTGTAGAACATGGTGAAGTTTGAAGTTATTAGATGTAAGATTAGCTCCAACCTGTTTCCGATTGTTTAAATTTGCAATGCCGTTATCCTTTGTTGGATCTGGTGGGATTCTAGTTGCAAAGTTTGATGAAGAAAAAGACAACAGAAATGCTGCTTTTGTCATGAAGGCATGTGGTTGCACATTATTTTGAGGTCTGTAGCTTTTTCTAGTCCATGAATGGTCCTGTAAAGTAGGAAAGAAATCTTGATGTGTTCTTCAAATGCACACTATTGCATTCAACTTTGGAAAGCACTAGTGGAAGATATGGTCTTTATTAAAAGTCCCAAGTACAAAAAGCAACTGAAAAAAGTTTGAACATACATACTTTTTTGGATAGGAACCACACAAAAAGACCGAAGAAGAAGTTGAAGGTGTTTGTTCTGTGGACATGGGGAGGGGAAACATGTGCCGGTAGAAGGAATGATGGATGCAAGTGCTGGTCATTCGCATCTTGGACACTTCTCACCTCTTCTTTCTTCCTGCAAGATTCTCAAACCTCAACCACAATGTGGCTCTCCCAATCAAAAAACGACACAAACCCATGATCCCATAAGAATCTTTCCGGTATGGAATGTTTCCAAGAAGAAGACGAATATAAAAGGATGAATCAACAAAGTGCTTGCAGAAGTCAGTGCAAGAAACATGGGTGGCATTCAACTCCGGACTTGGATTGTTGATTATCAGACAGAAATTGTGCCTCCAGCCAGCTTAGGCTGCGTTTGGTAAACCTCAAATGAGGTGCTTTTTCTCAAGATTGACTGTGAGTCACAGCAAAAATTATGAATTTTTAAAACTTTTTGAGAGAGCAGACCCAGCAAGCTTTGGAACACAGCACCAAAATATGCTGTGGGTGACAGCCACCCCAAACGCAGCCTTAGTCCCATACATTTCCACGGCATTGGTGGAGAACTTTATTGCATAGAATAAAAATGCAAATTCCACAAAGTGGTACTTATACATCAAGCATTTGTTCAACCATTATGTGACTGGAGAAAGTTCTTGATATGAAGAGGAAGAAAACATTAAACTCGCTAATCCCTGTGACTATAAATAGTATGGAGAATGATCACTATCCTGTCTAGTAACCAAGTTTTGGATTATGAAAATCAATACGACCATCCTTTGATGCCACAATCGCTCTTGGCCACATCTACATTTGTTATGTGAGTAATCTATATTCACTATTTTTAACTTCTCTCAATATCTCTACAAATCTTGGCAACTTTAATTTGCATGCACAAAAAATACTCAACTCATGAAAATTAAGAGCAACTGAAACTCAATAAATAATACACAAGCAACTACAAAAGAACCTGAGAGATTACTCAAAGCATAACAATGTCTCTAATTTTTGACGCAAATTTGATCCATTTTGTACCATTATGTCTTTCTTTTACAAGTAAGTGCCTTGGGTTGATAATTTTTTTTAATGAAAAGGATTATCTATTAGACTCTGTTTGGCAAAATCTGAAAAAAAACCATAGATTAAAAAAAATCATAGAAATGCACTTTTGAAAAGTGCCTTTCTATAGTTTTATACACTATAGTTTTATTTTCATAATTGTGTTCGGGAAGTTAAACATTGAAAATTTTTAATATTTTATGGCAGCGTAAAGTAAAAAATATTTCTTATTTATTTTACTTTAAGTTAAGCATTTAAGTTTTCTTTTATTTTTTATTTTTGAGATTAGTTGTCATACAATTGTCCAATGATTTTATATTTTTTTTCCTGTTCTTTTTGTGATAATAAAAGTCATTGAAAAATCTGGGAAATATATATAACAAGAATCGAATTAAAGGTATGAACGGATTAACTTGTCATATAAATCTAATGGAAATTAAAATTAAAATTTCCATATATAAATCAGCAGTTGTCTTGTAGTGAAACGCTCCTTTGCTCCAAAAAAATTAAATTTAGAAGTATATATACAACTCCCCTTTTTAAATCTCTTTTTTCTTTCTAAAACAACAAAATCTGTAAGAATAACTGAACCATTTGTAACCATATATATATATAAGTTACAAATAATATTGGACTCAGAATTTTATGCACTTTTCTGAAAGCCAGCCAAAGAATTGAAAACAGAGGTGAGAGCTAAGTTTTATTTTCCCACGGTTTTAAATATATACCATAGTTTTTGTGCCAATAAATTGTGGATCCAAACAGTCTTCAAGAATTTTTTTCAACCAAGGAAATTAAGACCGTGGTATTAACTATTACCATAGAAAAATTGTGAATCCAAACGGGACCTTAAAGTAGGAATCTAGAGTATCGCTAGACAAAATATTAAAGAGATCGTAGGGTGGATTCTCTTGCCAAAAAGCTATCACGGACATGAAAATTTCTTCAGCAAAAATTGAGGTGAGATTAGACGAGTCGCATTCTATCCATATATTTCTAACTGCCAAATCTCGACAATGGAGTAAACCACACCGAAGGGACCCAAGCTTCAACATCGAGGATATTTGAAAACCGCCTAGTGGTGACCCCTGCAAAAATAAGATTATCATTAGAAGATCTAAGAATGAAACATGCACCCCTACAATCCTTGGATATGGACTTGATAAAATGAATACATGATTGCAACAGTATAAAAACATCAATAATTTAACCAAGTTTGGTTGGCACACCTGGTTAGCAGGGGTGTGTCCCGGGTTGAGGGACCGGAAGCTAGTAGCCCCGAGTTCGAGCCCCGGAGTCGCCAATTTGGCCAGAGGAATACCACTTCTGCTCTTTCACCTCGACTCCGGATTAGTCAGGTGCTAGTAGCCCTGGACACCGGGGGCCCCTCAGGGGTACCCAATAAAAAAAAAAAAAAAAAAAAAAAAAAAAAACATCAATAATTTGGACTCAAGGAAGTAACTAATGTAGATGTTACTAGGAAGATTGTTTGTCTTCATTGTAAGGAGAGGTTTTGTCTTGTTTGCATAGGAGCTAGAACTAGTGATCCCTTGAGATACATGGACTGATGCACAAAAAGGAATGTGCTCAACCAAGCAAAGGAGAAAAGCAAGCAAGCTTATTATTTCAACCTAGGGCAGTAGTTGCATATATTATTCCAGGTGACAGAAGAGATCATAATATTCATTTGAATGCATGAGCACACATTTACATTGTGGTGGAAAATCGTTTCATATTTGCAAGGAAGTATTAAATTCCTGTACTTGAAGGAGTTCCATGAAAAATAATGAAAAATGCTTCTATCATGAGGTGGAGAAGAAAAGGCTAAAGGTTTAACTAAATAGTCTCAGCAAGCTTAGTCTGATCATTAATATGTAAAAATCAAATTGCAAAACAATCAAGTATATGATAATTATTGATAATTTTAATGACATAGAAAGAAAAGATAAAAAAAATAATTTGAGTTTGGTCCGAAAGACAAGTCCCGTCCTCCTATATCATCAACTTTAAAACTCTTTGTGGAAGACCTCCATCATCCATGAATATATTAACCCACATCTTGATTTAAGCCACACCTCCCAAACCACTCAACAATAAGTAAATAGGTGGGTGATGTCCTAGTAATAGGATCCATAAATGCCACTACTCATATCCGAACCCAAAGTCCATCTCGATCTTCAAAACAACCAAGTCAAGACGGAACTTCAGCAAAGCTGGAATTATGATATAGCTGGTTATGAAACATGTTATTAGCATCCTAGAAAATATGGCTAACCACATTCGCAATGAAGACAAAAAGAAGGATATATGTGACTTGAGATCAAGACAACTAAATATGAAAGTGCACTTTATAACTTACACTATGCATGTCACCCCCATAAGTTGTCCTTTCTTCTTTTTTAACTTTTTCTTATTTCCAACTTCCTCTATTTTTTTCAACATATTATCCATCTTTGTTCAACTTTGAATTGTATTTCTTATAGGACAAATGTAGGGAATATTTTCTGATGGCTGCAGTGGACAACATATTCATTCCTGGCCAACCTTATATAAGTCAATAGGAAGGCAAAAGAAAAAAAATAAATCCTTAAATGTGATCAGAATATTGAGTTGCATGTCAAATGTAATGCATATTTTGTTATATCATGAGCAATTATTTCTTGAAGAGAATAATACTACCTTACTGTTGTTGAACTTCCCATTCTCTTGTTAGAAGTTTCTTTTTTTATGAAACATCATAGTTGTATATTGATTCATCTGCTTGAACACAACTATATCTACCAATTAGATATCATCTGATCTCATGTTTGACCCCATGAGCATAAATCATACATTCGTGTCCAGAAGAGGTCACAAGACCCAAGCAAAGCAACAAAAGTTGCAAGATCAACATTAGGGATGCTTGTTGTTTATATCATAAGAAACAAATAATCCCAGCCGGGGATAACAATTTTGGCCATATCCAGAAATCATAGAATTGTAACAATTGGTGTTCTTTTATGCATGCATCCAACATTTGATTGCCCTCCATGCATTTCATAAAATATCTATAAGAAATGGCCAACTACCAAATCTTATGGAAATTTGGATTTCTTCACAAGCCCCAATAATACCCAATATGTGTAGTTTATAATCAAGAACAAGCTTTAAGGGTACTAGATAGTGTGTTGTCATTTGAACTTAGACCTTCCACTACCACCATGTTGTAGTACGTCAATGAACGACCTTACTTAAATTGTTTCTCATGTATCCACCGAGCATAACATTGTACAGCTGGACATCCACAAAAACACTCTCAAATATTATTTCTAAGCTTTCTGAATATTCAAACCTACCATACATGTCAATAAGAGAAGTCGCAATGAGACAGTATGAATTGGACCTAGCTTTTCTTCAACTCTGAATGAGCTTAAGTAGGATCCCAAAACTAAACTCTGCTGGCTTGACATCAAAACTTCCCCTTGCATCCACAGAAAAGCATCAAACCTTCTTATAAGCATAAATCATTTGATTAAGCAAGATTGTCCTGAATGTCGCACCGACCAATTAATGTAACAGCAAACTCAAATCATCGAGCTTCGAGTACAAGTCCGTGAACACACTATTTACACGAAAATCCATCTCAAATCCGATCTAGTGATAATCGTCTAGGCATCCGCTCACCTTCATCTATGCCAAACTTGAGTTGTTTGACCTCGAAGTTAAATTTATGTGGATGATACTTGAAATCCAATTACCAAACTGAAAACAAAAGGAGATCCGGGTATAGTACGAGACCAATTTCCCTTCAGCGCAAAGATACAACATTGGCAATGTGGGCAAGGATGGATTTGCCAAAGGAGAAAATTCTTCTCACCAAAACATTAACATTCTCTTATGCGTTTAAAGAAAAATAATATGGCTACATGAATATCTCATGACTCGATTACATTGAAACTTTTCTTTTTTGATAACATTGAAACTCTTTACTGATAATATATAATCACTATATATTAAAACTCGTCTACTCACATTATATATAAATATGTTATTGTGAGCCTATGCTCATAGAACTGCAGTAACAAATCTACATAAAAAGATAAGAGAAAGTGAACTGTTGTAATTGAAGTTAAATAATAAAAATGTTATTAACGATTTTAGGGCTCCCAACCGATAGATCAATATCTCCAACTTGGAGCTTTATATGTAGACGCACACTACTATCGGAGTCCACCCTCACCCACGCCATTTATCATCCATTGATGGTTATTATGACCATAATGACCTATTGATAACTCTCATCGCCATAGTGACCATAACGATCATATTTTAAAATATCCCACTTGACTGATATGGTCATGTACTTTCGTTACTCCCACTGTCCGTGTAGTGTGAGTGATGCGAGCAAAAATATACATGTTCCACGCATCTATTTCATGTCATTTTTAGGCATTTAATATAGGTTTATTTATCATTTTAGTATTTTATTCTTTATATTTTACCTATGAGTCAGAAACTACCAATTTGTTCTCTCTTTAATGATTTTCAGGTGAAAGAACCTCAAAACTGCGCAAAATCTGGAACAAGAATTGAAGAGCGGAAGTCTGGCGGAAACCAACTGAAACTCGGGCCGTTTTGTACCCAAAACGGTCCGTGTCCTACTCCTCATCAACTCGGGCTATGTTTTCCTACTCAGATCG
>LTAE01011482.1:5869-17852 GCA_001647135.1 Pontederia paniculata | reverse complement strand
CCCCCTCTTGGTGCCATTCTAGATCCTACATATCTCATGTCCTGGAACAACATCAAAATATAGATAAAGTAAATCATATCCTGTAACAACATCAGGATTGTACCTTCGCCCTGGGATAGCACCAGGACATAAACAAGATACAAGATCCCTATATTAGTGTAAGTATTTTAATATGAATCACTTTAGCAATCTTAGATCTTATCCCATTAATATGTTCAAATGACTTTGGGGTAATTTAATTAATTACTCATGAGTCTTCCAAGTACGCCGACTGCTAGTGGCTGGTGCACTAACCACGGTCAATGCCCTAAAAGGGGAGGATGTCTGTGAATCATCTTCGTTGAACAATGGGAGCAGGCTGAACAATAGGAAACAAGTAGCAGTCACGCTACCCGCCCTATCTCATTAACTCTGGCGACTTCTAAACAATAGTCGGCGTCCTATTTATGTTATTAATCTTGCACCCTTACCTCAACAGGGTCCTTAGGTTTTCTCTAGATTTAAATCAAGGATTTGGTTTTTTGCCCACTGAGTCTAGGACGCGGGCCGTGTGGTCAAAATATGGCCCGTGTCTCACGGGTCAACACGGGCCCCGTTAGGGTAACACGGGCCATGTAGTATCTGGGGTTTTCGCTGCCGCGTCTGTGTCCACCTTGTCGACGTCGCGTCCGTGTCCGCCTCGTAGCGCACCGCGCCGCCGACGCATCATTTTGTCCGTGTTACCTGCCGTGTCGCCTTTCATCGTCCATCGAGTATAGCCCGTGCACATTCCCGTGTGTATCACCCTCAACATGGACCGCGCCAGGATGGCACGGACCATGTGATTTCCAGGGTTTCCGCACCGCCACGCGTCTTCATGTTCCGCGTCCACCGTGCGTCGCGTTCGCCATGCACACGCCGTGTGCCGCTCGCGTCCGCCATGTTCATGTTGCCTTATCGCGCCCCGCGTGCGATCGGGTCGTTCGCACCATGCCTGTCGAGTCATCAAAGCGCTTCCATTCTGAGACGCCTAGTTCTAGGGTTTGCTCGGCCGTCGCGCCGCATTCTGCGTCAGATCCACACGACGCGGTCCGCATTAGATCAACGCTGGCAGTGTCGGGTCGTCTTCCCCAACCTTGGCCGTCGGGCGTTTTCGCCGGATTTCAGGACCGTTTTTTGGTGGTTCTCATATCTGATCACAATTATTTAAGAGGGAAGATGTCCTCTTTCAATGTCCTCTCAAATATAAAGCAAATCTCTAAAAGAACAAGAGTAAAATCTAAGAAACATGTTGGGTTCATCACATCATCTTATGTACGAGGAATTCGCTAGGGAACATACCTTCGGATTCATTAGAGTTTGTTCTAATCTTTCGGGGACGTCCTCTCCGGTGTCTCTCTTTCTGAAATGAAGGATCTTCCTCTCCTAGGCCGAATAAAATTCATGGGATGAGAGAAGGATCAAAGAAGAAGTATGAACATGGGGGAGAGGAGGAAGAATTTGTCTTACCTAGGGCCGACCAGAGAATTTTAGAATAATAAAAATTTGTGTCACATCCCTTATGTGGTATTTATAATACAAGAGTCCAAGTATATTGAATAACTACTGAATCTTTCAAATTCAAATAAATTTTGAATTTTGAAATAACTAGGATTATGATTTTTATTTCCTAGTTACGAAGATATCTTTGAGGAGATAAAATTTGAGGGTATTTGAATTTGAATTCGATTCTAGAGATAGTTTTTAAATTGAAAATTTTGGGGAGTTAGGGTCTATATCTTTAACTCATTAATCTGGAAACTAATCGGAAGATAACTATGTCAATCCCAACTCTTTATGTTGCCATAGTGAAACCAACAAGATTTGGCAAAACTTTTTATCTGAGTTGCACCCACTGGGTCTCGAGAGCTCCTTCCTAACTCCGGTTATTTGAGTTGTACTCACAATATTTAGAGCTTCTAACTCCGGCTAATCTATATTTTCGGATCAAATATTTGTCTATAGTGGATGAAACTCCCAACAAATATATTTTACATTCAAAAGATTCGAACTTCAAACCTCCTTAGTATTTATATGTCCTATAACTAATTAACAACCGTTATGCCAAGAAATATTTCACTAGGTCGCATATCTTTCATCTAATTCCGTTCTGCCTCAGGTCAGATTTTGGATCGCTGGCCAATTGTTTGACGCTGTTTGATGGACTAACAATTTGATTTAAAAAGAAGTGTTGATTGCCGGGTATCAATTTAATTAATAAATAGTGATTAATTTTTAATAAATAATAATTTGATTAGTAGGTTAAGTAAAATTATTTGATATTTGTAATAATTCAATTAATCAATAAATATACATAATATATAATTTAAATACGCATGCATTAAAGACAATTTTTTTTATCATAACAAAGTAGCTGTTTGTTTGTTTTTAATTTATTTTATCATTAAAAAGAAGAGAAATAAATCAAAAGTGACTACAAGGTTGGATCTTAAATAAGATCTCATGATAAAAAATTAGAGTTGCCAATATATATATTCTTCAACTCGAATTGGATTAGTTAATTAGCAGCCTGGTCACCACCAAAAAGATGAGATGTGATATTCTTGAATCAAGTAGAGAAAAAAATAAAGTAAATTTTTTTTAGGAAAAAAGAAAATAATAGATTAGAAAGTAAGATTACAAATAATCAATATATTTGGTAAATTATCCTCGTAATTTTTTTATAACTTTTTAACCTCTATCAAAAAACTGCAATGTTTTATCACATAGCAAGGTATGCAAAGGTGCGAGGAGGGAATGACAAATGTTACATTGAAATTGCAGTCTTTTGAGTATATATTACAACAAACTAGGATGCAATCTACAAATATATCTCAAAAGTAGTAGTTATAATTATATTATATGTAGCGGACGGCAAGGACTCAGATATTTATGATTAAAAATTTGATACATGATGAATAATGAAATAGATAAGTTACGAAGACCTGATATCTATACATTTATGCGTGCACATTCTTTTCTCCCATCATAATAGAAATTTATGTTTGATAGTGTTCTCCCGTTGATCAAGTCCATGATTCTTGCTTATTGATTGCAATGTGTTCATATCTAAAATTTAAAAGTCGAAAATAAGAGCATGATATACCTTCGGCTCGTAAATTAAAAATTCTTGAATTTAATTCTCATGTAAACCTATCTTTTAAATTTGTCTTTTCTTTTCTTGCCCCGTGCCTATGATCTTTTATTTTAATCGAAGAACAAAAATCTTAAAAGCAAAATAAGTGCAATATATATGTAGCTATTCATGACTGTTAAAACCCAACCTTATGTACCGGTCAGTAGTCTTCATATGTCTTGTAAAGCAAACACTTTGATGATGGAAAAGGGGAAAAAAAGCTGTGTTCTTGAGCAATGTTCCTAAGTAGGGATGGCACCCGCCCTTGTTCGGGGCGGGGGATATGTCCCCCGCCCCGAATCCCCGTAACGAGGGAATTAAATTCTCCGCCCCCGTCCCCGCGGATCCCCGAACCTCCGCGGGGATCCCCATTCTCCGAAATTTAATAAAAAAATATTTTTTAAAAAAGAAAATATGCAATAAAATTATAAAAAAAAATAATATTCATAAAAATATTATATTATACATATATGTATTTAAATATTATAATTTATATTAATGAATAAATACTTATAAATATTACTTAAATAGTATTATATTAGTATAATTAATTTTAAAATATTTAATAAATATATATATGTGCGGGGATCGGGGATTCGCGGGGCGAGGGTAATGTTCCCCGCCCCGATCCCCGAGTTGGAGTGCGGGGGGACTATTCCCCCATCCCCACCTCCACGGGGAAAAAATTCCCCAAAGTCGGGGCCCCGATCGGGGAATCCCCGCGGGGATCCCCGAACTTCGGGGAGTTTTGCCATCCCTATTCCTAAGAAACTTTCGAGGAAGCTCCTCTCCAGAAGAAGTGTATAGCTCCAGCAAGATTGAACTACCTGCCATATTCTGAAATAATGCAACTTCTTGGAGAGAGACTGCTTTATGAATGGTTACTGATGGTCTGACTCCTGCATCTAAGCTTTCCAGGTTGCTATTTTCCTAGGAAAGAATAAAGGAAAGACCACCACTGCAAAGCTTATTTTGTTGACCTTCAGTATGCCCAACTTCCTTTATTTTTTCCCTTTACTTCAGACAGTACAAGTTAAAGAAAACTGAAGATTCTGTGAACAAAGCTAACAGAGGGTCAAGAGCCCAAGGGGATGAGACACAAAAGATGTGTCCTCAAAGTAGAAACTTTATCAAAAATAAAGTGGTAAAGAAGCAGCAGCACAAGCAGCAACATGTGGAGTGACAAGGTGATCTTGAATTCAAATGCCAAAAGCAAGAATGTAAGAAAGGAGGAAATGGACAAGAAATTGTTAATTTTACTTGCGTGTTATGTTCAGAAGACAAGAAATTATAGGAAACAAAAGGGACTTGCGAACCAACATTAGTAAAGAAGTTATCAGTAGGGCTCACAACCAAATCCATGGATGGATGGTTTTTGGTGGTCCTCTGTTTCAATCTTGTCTGTCTTGTCCTTGAACTTGGATATTGCAATAGAGTCCACATGACTCTCATTTCTTTGTCCTGTGTCATGGACAAAACCATCCTGAGTGAGTCAACATGAGATTTTAAACAATATGATATGAAAGTAAAAAATGATTTTTTTATTTGTCTTTCTCTACCCATGATTAAACCAATATTTCTTTCCACATGTTGCCATGTAAAATTATTATGTTCTACTTGACATGATTTAGATCTGTTTCATGCTATCAATAAATATTAATAGATGGTAAACTTCAGAGAAATTAGGTCTATGGAGAACTTTTGAAGCTGTCTTCAGCTCAAAGTGGCGTTTTAGTGCTGTAAAAAGGTTAAGACTTGGGTTTCTAAAGAACCATATCAATAACAGAATTGTCCTTCAGTGGCCAAACCACTATGGAAGTATCCCTCCTCCAGCAAATTCATGAATGCAGGTCATGGGTCATCCTGCTCAATTATTGTACACACATTCACTTGAATTGGTTACATCAGTCTATCACAACACCCTGTCCTAGTACTAGTTACAATTGCGAATTCCCACAAGGCCAGTAGACAATGAGAAATTAATATTCATTAAGAATAATACAGAATATATCTTGGAAAGTCCTTTGTACCGAGTTCTGAGAACATGTACAATTGTTCTGCATCTTTTAAGTTGCAGAATATGCTTTTGTTCTCCTCTTGCACTAAACATAATCTATGTGAAGCTTCAATTTTTATTGCAGCTTCACCCTTGTTGCAAAATTTATATGAAAGGAGTGGTTGGGTTATGCATCATCATGGGGTCGTTGATGTTACACAACTGGATACCTAAGATTTGTCACAATTATACAAAGTGACTTTCAGCTCAGACAGGAGGGCGAATCCAAGTTATATGCTTCCAAATCCAGGGTCCATTATCTTAAATCAGAAAGTTCAAGTGGACACATGTCTATTATATTTAATATTTTGAGAAATGCTGAAGCAAGAACACAGGTTAATTGTTCAGCCTAGGGAAGCTGTTCCAGCCTATCGAAATTTAGACTACAAAGCTTTTCTCTTCTGCATCAAGGAATAAATATTTCCAGTGTCATTTGGTTCAATAAATTTCATCCATGGAGCAAGAATAATTTTCCTAGAGAATCTTATTGAGGATAAACATTTCCATCTCCCCATGAAATTGTTAGTCATTTTTATTTCTAGAATCGGAATGCAATTTTTTTACAAAGGTCCTACCTGTATTTTAGGATAACATGATGCTTTTGAGGATAAAATGGATCAAATCTTTCAAGCATAAGGTACTTAAAACCATCCTCTGAGGGATTGAACCTGAATACTAAATTACAAGGGTCACAGAAAAGGCAAGTCTCTTTCAAAATGAACAATGAGTTATAGGTTTTTCATGGAGAACATCACAATATATGTTTTTTAAATCACAATATCTTGTATTAAATTAGGTTTTTGGGAATACATTACATACATAGTTCCTAATCATGATATATTATAACCATTCGCGTTCCCAAATAGCAACTGGAAAGAATCTATCAAAGAACAACTCCTCCAAACCAACAAGACACCACAAAATTTTGTGACTCAAACTAAAATTAACATACAAACTGAACTAACTTTGTGAATCTCAAAGGTGAAAAAAGAGACAAATCAATTAGTACCAGTAAAGAAAATAACATCCTTGCATTTCACCTGTTCTGGTCCAGTATCCCCATCTCTTTTCCTAAATCTACAGGCCTCCATAGAGAGAAGCATCTGAAGATATTGGAAGCTTGCCCTTCTTGTTAGTCCATTGCCAAACCTTTGACACTGAGAAGCTCTCTCGTCTGCTCCCAGGACCTAGTCTCTTCCCCTCCATGGCCTCGCCGTTTGTAGAGTGTCCATTTATTTCCTTCCATCTTCCGCTCTTTTCAGTGTCATTCCTTGTAGAAACACTGCTCAATGCCACTTGCAGAGTGGTATCAGCAACCACATATTGATAAGAACCCATTGAGAAGCACCTTCTTGCATCCAAACTACTACTGCTGCTCTCCCCTTCCTCTCTCATCACAGTACCATTTACACTATTATTTCCTTCCCCTCCACCAGGAATAACGGCCACATTCTTGAATTTACCAAGTCTCACAGGGAAGACTTTCTTTTCTCTAGTGGCAGTCTCATCATCGCCCCGGGCTTCGGACGGGAATCTTTCCTCCTCCCTGAGATCTTCAAACTCAAAGATTGGATTCTCGATCGCAAGTCCCTGCTCGAAGATAGCTCCCCGACACAGCGGACAGGTAGAATTGGAGAGGAGCCATGTGTCAATACAGTTGATGTGGAATGCATGCCCACAGAGCGGCAACAGTCGCAGCTTGTCTTCTTCGGCGAATTCACAGAGGCAGACCGCACAATCAAATGGCTCCTTGGAGCCGACAATCTCCGCATAGAGGAAGACGGGAAGAGCGTCAATGAAAGCCTGATCGAGGCCCGAGTCATGCAGGTGGAACAGCTGCTGAAGCTGGCGCTGGAGCGCATCGGTGCCTGAGATTTCAGTGACATTTTCCCTATCGACATGAGCGGAGGAGGTGGAGGGAGGGTGCTTCTTGATCAGGAGTCTGACTAACAGGTGCAGGAGGCCAGAAATGAAGAAAATTACTGCAAGGATGACAATGATGAAGAGGAGTGCAGGGCTAATTCTACTAGTTGGGGAAGATGGAGTTGGTGGGGGTTGTTCGGATTGGGATGCTGTATAAGGGATTGAATCCTTTACAGATGTAGCCAAACGAAGAGATGGATAACTGGAAACCCCATCTCCTTCCTTGAATTGGGAAACAAGCCAAGGGGCTCTAATGGATTTGTGAGGTGCGGCAGCCATCTCCTCCCTTGATCCGGGACCAAACACAACTCATTTGAGGAAACCTGGTGGGCTATAAAAAGGCTCAAAAATTCTATCTTGGCTCTGCAATACCAATCTCAGATCAAGGAAAGATCACCTGTGCAGGTCTCACACTCTCAGAATTCACCAAGGTCACTCACATATGACAATGAACCTGTGCTACGTTTCAGAATCAACTCAAAACATATCATGACACAACAAACACAAAGAACAGAAACAGAGACAAAGAAAAATACCTTTT
This sequence comes from Pontederia paniculata, assembly GCA_001647135.1. NCBI lineage: Eukaryota > Viridiplantae > Streptophyta > Magnoliopsida > Commelinales > Pontederiaceae > Pontederia > Pontederia paniculata. The sequence goes on along the minus strand of LTAE01011482.1, from coordinate 10,178 downwards.
ATTTTTCCTGATCAAATCATGAACTCAAACCTCTATTGCTGCCATTTCAGATGAAGAAAACTGGAGGGCTTTCCGTCTGCACAATCAAAGGCATGAAGAACGGACATGGGAAGGTAAAGGGAAGGACAATTATTGCTGAGGGAGGGATATGCCTCTTGGTTGCGGCGCTGGAGATTTGTTCTGTGGGTGGAGACTTCGTTCTCTACTGCTCATGTGAGCCTCCTTCTCCTGCTCCTCCTCCCCCTGGTGTTGTGCTGCAGTTAAAAAAACAGACCACCTCTGGCTCTGAGTTGATCGGATATATTTTATTTCATTCTTGTCAGCAACAAGGAAAGGGTCCTTTTATCTGAAAGTTTACTTTACTATGTCACTAGTTAAATTTTATTGATATATTTAATTAGAAAAATTATATTTTATAATTAATAGATATTTTGAAGTTTTTTTTATTAAGATACTATTAGTATTTGACTAATTTAGAATTAAGATAAAGAACAGAATGATATTCTTCAAATTAATTTAGCGTCTTCGAGATTCGAACTTGAGACTACTAATTTCTGATCACGAAATATAAATATGCTAATTATATGTATCAACCAAATTTGATTAGATATTTTAAAATTCAAAGTAAATCTTATACATCAATAAATTTATTGTAGAAAAATTTATTGCATAATTACAAATTATTTTTTCAAATTATTTTTTAACCCTTTATTTTTCATTAATTTTTTAATATCTATAAAATATTAATAATTTTATTTTTTTAGTTGAGATTATGCTATATGTTTTAATATCGTTATTTATAGTTTATATATTTTTGGGTATATTTACATAATTTGGATTGTGTTAATTTTATGTATAACTAGAAGGTATTCAAAGTATTAAAATAATATATAATTTTAATTATATAGAGTTTTATTGAATTTTTTGGATGGTCTTTTTATTTTAAAATAACTCCAGGTTTTTTTCTGGTTTTAAAATATGTCGTGACAAATTTGTAAATTTTCTTTCATTTTTTTTTCTCTCTCTCCTCCGCTTTTTTTTTTTGAATGATATGTTGGGATGTCACTTTAACATGAAAGTTATTATTTTCTCTCAATATATGTCCTGGATTTACCACTGAACTTCAAGTCTATCATGAATTAATGATTACAATTAAAATAAGCATGCCATAAACTTCCCGATAAATAAATCTTTTTTCTACAAAAAAAGGTACAATGCACTTAGTGCCTCACCTTAATCATTAAAAGGTTTTTATCTGTGACATTCCTAATAAAATTTAATTTGTAAAAAAAATTCCCCTTTTTTTTTCTTTAATTCCGATTGAAAACTATTTGTTTTCGTGCTACAAGTTAATTATCTTTTTTCATTGTCTTTACGAAACTTCCCTGCACACCATCTTTAACTTTTCCCCCTTCCCTTTTATTCCACTATAAAGATTAGATCTTCTTTTGGCTATCAGACATTATATTCCTTTAATCATTGTGTGACAATCCATGTATGTACATCGGTGTCTTTTAACTGAAAATCGTCCATTAGCAAGGATGATTTGATCTTTTTAGTATATCTTAATTATTCAATATATAATCAATACTAAATTTAACGAGTAAATTTATTTAATTATTTAGTGAATGACAAAAACAAGATAATAAAGGTGAATGAGTGCCTCATTATAAAATAATAAATTTGAAGAATTACGTAGAGGCGAGTGATAAAAAGATGAATGCTATTTTATCACTGAAGATATTTCTCAAATAATTATTTAAATCCACTTATAATAAAAATAAATAAAGGATGTGTAGTACATATTTCAAATATATAAAGACATTGTTCGATTTTAAATTTATAATTAATATTTAAATATAATTTAATTATTATTAAATTAGTTTTTAATAATTTGATTTAAATATCTTAATATCAGTCATGATATTTCACATATTATAAAATATGTTTTATATATCTTTTTTTATAAATAAAATATACATGTGCGCACTCATAATTCATATAACATAAACTTGGAAACTTGATTTTTTTTTCTTCGGAGCACCATCAGGCATGCTTTCTATTTTTTACAATAACAATAGACACTCTCTTTTTGACAATAACAATAGATACTTTCATGAAGGGTCCACAGGGCAACATTATTTTGTTATATAAGTATTAGAAATATTTTTAGAAAGATGAGTTGGGATGATTTAATTTTTTTTATGAATAAGAAATTAAGAATGAGTATATTGTTAGAAAGTGCAGTTGACCTTTTTATTCCTTCTTTTAAACTTTCCATCATTTTCTCGAAAATAATTTACTTCTAAGATACTTCACTCGTTTTCTTGATCGGAGTTTTCAACTCACTAAATTTTCTCTTCCCAAAGGAGCGAGAGAGAGAGTGAGAGATTGGAAGTGTCTTGTAAGTGATGATGAAAGACCAAGACACATGGCATGCGCATAACTTTGTAGCCGCTTCTTGTGTTTTGACCGATCTAAAAGCAAAAGTTTTCAACGGGTTCGCATACGCAATTAGATTTGTTTTACATCCTTCTTTTATAAACCAATATATACATCATGATACAGAAAAAAGAATAAAACTAAAATAATTCGAGAAATCTATTTTTTTAGTTTTTTAAATAATTGATATGTCATCAATACTACAATCGAAATCGAAGAAAGTTAAAATGACATATAAATGTACAAAAGGTAAAATAATCTTTTGAAAATAAAATTGCCCAATACCACATGAGATGCTTTGTGGAGACTCAAACTCGGAAGACAGAGCCTCAATAATTAGTGTCAAGAGAGAATTGATTGAAATTGTAATGCTTGTCAATAGTTAATTATCATATCATTTGAAAATTGCTTGGATGTAGCATTCACCGATGAAATAAAAATTATAATTTTAAGATAGTAGTCGGCCTCATGGGAAGGAAGGTTGCAGTATGACCACCAAGATCATCTATAACTATCCAGATTTCATCCCCAATTATCTTCAAACCTAGCTCAAATTTTATCCCCTCATAAATTTAATCTCCTCATATTTATTTCCTCCAAATATATTTTCATAATTAGGAGATCAAAGATTTTATCTCCTCAAATTTTTATCTCTTAAAAATTTAATCTTCTCATATTTTATCTTCCTAGAAAGTTAATCTCATCAGATTTTATTTCCTCAAAAGATATTTCCTTAACTAAGAAGAAGGAAATTAGAGTTTAAATTCGAAATTAATTTGAATCTGAAATAAATTCAGATTGTCCAACAAACTTGGACTCTAGAGTTATAAATATCCTCTCCCAACAAATTAATTCTTTTCCCCTAGCCGGCCCTAGCCTTCTTCTCCATGTGCCTTACTCAAGGGATTTTAAGGTAATGCTGAAAATTCTCTCTCCATTGATGGATGATCATCTCCTAACAAGGAAAAAATTGTAGGAGAATGATTCCAGAGATGATAGGAACGTTTGACGACGATCGGGACAACAAGCTTAGGCATAAGGTGTGTATTGTGGCGGATCACTTGTAGATCTAGATTTCATATAATTAATTATTTTCTTAGAGTTCTAAAGATGATTCATAATCCTATGAATATTAATTTTATATCGTGATCATGCTCTAGAGTTATCCATATTTTCATCCCTTTGATTATATCATTCATGACTAAGATCATGTTCTCTATTTTTGTCATCCTTGATCATGCCATTGATTCGATTTTGAATTTGGATTATCATGTTCCAAAACTTGGTTTCATGTAGGCTTTTTATCCAAAATTTTATAGTTTCGTCTTCTCATATTAACGGATGCAACAAGGACAAATCGGACTTTGAATCGGACTGGAATCGGACAAATCCTTGTACCGTCACGACCGTGAAGACCGTATAACGGCCCGTGATAATGTAGATAACGGTCGTGACACCTTGGTCACGACCCGTAATGACCATATCACGGTCGTGACACCCATGTCACGACCCGTGATAATGTGTCCAGCGCGTTCGGCATGACCGTGATGAGAGTTGCGGTCGTGATGGCCAACTTCACGGTCACGACGCAATCGTCACGACCCGTACGATACTGTCACGGTCGTGACACCCTAGTCACGGCCCGTGAGCAGTATGCAGAGATCGAGAAGTCACGGTCGTGATGACCGACTTCAAGGTCGTGACACAGGTCACGACTCGTAATACATATGATCACGGACGTGACACCCATGTCACGACCCGTGAGATAGCGTCCAGACCCTAACACCGTTCGGCATCCGACCGTGACACCGAGATCGCGGTCGTGATAACTGGTTTCACGGTCGTGACAAAGGTCACGACCCGTAAT
>LTAE01011481.1:0-15174 GCA_001647135.1 Pontederia paniculata | reverse complement strand
ACAAGGTCAATGTGGGGATCCATTTACATACCTGTTCTTGCCAAATTTCCTTCTTTCCTCTTGATCTTCCTCTCCTTTCTCCTTCTCCAAACCCTAGCTGCTCCTCTCTCTTGATCCTTGACCCAATCCTTCAATAGTTCATTGCTGATTTGCTGCAGAAATCCAACTATAAGCCTTCAATTTTCGGAGTTGATGAGGAGGACTGAGTTTACAATGTGTTAAGGAGAGAAATGGGAGAGGAAAATGGTAGAATTCTGATTTTTTGACTTATATAGCAAGAGGGAGAGAGAGTGAGTGGGTTTTGGGGTCCAATACGGTGCTGCCATGTGGCTGAGCCCACTTTCTTTTCTTTTCCCTTTTCTTTTTCTATTTTCTGTTTTTCTTTTATTTTAGGGCAGATATTACACAGAGACATCATAAATACTAGCTGCCTTCCAAGAGAAAGGCATCAATAATACATATATAGACATGCAGATCCAAATCAATAATACTACTTGAGGATGGAGGCACAGTGAATCTAAAGGTGAACAAAATTAAGGCATGCAAAATCACAGGTTATGTGACAGGAGATCAAATATGGAGTTTATGAATGGTTGGTGAAAACCAGATAGAAAATAAGTTACAAATAACTTGCCGAGTGCATGCATCAGCTGCTAGCTAGAAAACAGTACACTGAAGCCTTTAAAGCTACTGACATGTTGAGTATACATACATGCATGGTAGGAGCAGAAGGCAGGATCTTAAATTTGATGCACCAGCTCCTGGTAGGCTGGTACATCAATTCTATGCTCATAAAACATATACTATATATAGAATGAACTAAAAGAAGCAGAAAATTATATACTTGCAATGTATATATGTGTGTACCTATAATAATTACACACTCTTCGTGACTGACCATATGTAATATGAATGGGAACACCATTTATTTTTTTTCGATTGCCACCCTCGAAAAATGACGTCGATTTTTTAACCCACGCGACGCTAACGATTAGCGCACTAGTCATATGTTGGAGTCTCGATCCATCATCGAGCACGACTAATCTGATGTCGTCCCGAGTCGCGTGCTTGGCTATCGCGGATGAGGCTCCCAGCAAAAATTATTTTGCGTTCAGAGGAACTCGAACTCGAGACCTACTTAAGCGAGGAGGAGTCACTTATCACTCCATCCGAAACCTCCGTTGGTGAAACAATATTATTTTACTAAGAACGACATGAACACTCGACCCTACTACATACTGACACGCGCGTCCGGACGTGCATGCATGAATGCATGCTTCTTGGATCTCAAATTTCAGGGACCCTATCACTTTGGGGAATTCCAAGTCACGAAGATTCCCCATTCCATCAGTTTATTAATTTTACTGGCCGCCCGGGGGGCGGCAAAGGCTCTGTGACGGCGTGTCTGCTTTGCTTTGCATTAAATGGCTCTCACATGCTATGTTTAGTGTTCTTCTACCGCCCACACCGACCTAAGTACCTCTCTCTCTCTCTCTCTCTCTCTCTCTCTCTCTCTCTCACTACCCCCGGAAGATAATTTGGAATTACCCACAAAATTTATATGCAGGGTTGGCACGATCGAAAGTTAGGAATATCGTCAATTTGATTAGATAAATATTAAAAAAATATTTATATTCTTTACCTCAACTCTTCGGATTAGTTAGGTACTAATAATCCTGAATATCGGAAGCTTCGAGCGGGTATAAAAAAAGTTTTACATCCACGACAACAAGAGAGAGATGGTAGTACATATATATTAAAACAGAAAAAAATTAAGAACGATAGCAGAGCATCCAGTAAAAGGCCCGAATATGGATTATGGGCCGATTAGTTTCGGCCATTATAAGGGACGAGCACGCTTCAAATAAAAGTTTTTTTTTTTATTTTCCCTTGTCCAAAAAATAAAAGGAAGCAAATAATCAGGAGAGTGTTGCCTCTTTTGTATTATTTCCTCTTTCAACAGAAACAGAAAATAGACAGTTTTGATTATGGAACATTGGAAATTAATTAACAATGACACATTATGTGAGTGTCCAGAGACTTTTACCAATGCACAGATATTTGGTTGCAGATATTTGTTTGATACAGCAATTGATAAACAGATATTCAGGTTGTAAACTTGTAATCTAATCTGATATATAGAATTGGCCAGGCAAAACATTAGCATTCAGTTGCAGATAGAAACATATTCACATCAAACTGCTCAGTAACCATAAGATTCATGGGAAAAAAGATTGATGCTCAACTTCATTTCTCAAGGATCATCTGGCAATTGACATTGTTATTATTTGATGGACACAGGTTATGATTTATGAAGATACTGATTCTTATTGAAGAAAATACAATTGATTGCTGAATCCATGCATTGCATGATCCATCAGAATTCAGACTGACAGCTCACTCCTGGAAATCAGGATGCCGTCGCTGTCAGCATAAAGCCACTCACCATCAAGGATTATGGTGCCTCCCACGTTAACTGATACACGCTTCTCGCCCACACCCTTCTTGTTTGATTTCTGAGGATGAGATCCCAGTGCCCTGACTCCAATGTCGCACCCGTTGATTTCATCCACGTCCCTTATGCAACCATTCACAAGGATGCCGGCCCAGCCGTTGTTCTGTGCTAATTGTCCCAGGTTGCCCCCAACTAAGGCACACCTCATGCTCCCTCCACCATCTATGATGAGCACTCTGCCATCCCCTGCGGACTCGAGAATCTCCCTGACTAGCACATTGTCCTCAAACACCTTAAGTGTCACCACCGGACCAGAGAAAGCTCGGGATTGGCCATACATACGGAAGACTGGCTGAAGAACTCTCAGTTCTCCCTTGGCTATCATGGATGGATTTGCATCACAAAGTTCAGCAGTTGGTAGTGAGCCCATCTGCAGTATATTCTAGTGTCAAAATATACTGCCATAGTATGGATTGAAAAACATTTTGGGATCAACTTTTGAGTTACAAGGTTGTTTCTTGGTAATAAACCATGTAAGATAAAGAGCATTGTCATGCTACATGCAAACAAAAGTATCTTCAAAAAGATATGCAAGACAAAATAATAGGATTGATTTCCATATATAGATTCATCAAGAACGATTCTCTGTAAAGTTCTTTAAGCTATAATTTTGATGACCGCTACTGTAAGCTACACGAGTTTTCTGTTCCTCTTTTGAGCCAAGACCATGGTGGCTTCTATGGAAATGTTTTAAAAGAGGAAGACATAATGACAAACTTGATCATGTTGCATTTAGTCAAATGTTTCTCCTTAGATGAGACTTCCACAATGTCTATAAAGCTTCTTTATGGCAGTTTAAGAATCAGTGATCCAGAACTTTATTTGTACTCTGAATTTCCGAGAAAAAAAGAGTTAAGGATTTGTATTTCTTTTGAGAAAGGACGTAGAACTATGGAGTTTAATTTAACTGACAAGTCATATAATATGCTTTCTAGTTTAGTTGCCGGTAACTCATTCAAGTCAAACAGTTTTCCAATGCACCTGATTGGTAAAAGGGCAATAGCAGACTTGGAACCTCTAATGTTCCCATATTTCAAGGTATTTTTGAGAAACCAATTCAACCAAGGAGTTCAGAAAATGTTCATTGACTTTTTTGGAAAATTATAGACATTGACTAACAAATGTTCATAAAAAAAAACCAATTCAGCCTACAAAATGTTCATGTTTCCAAACTCCAAAATTATATATAGAATCATCAGCATGAGATGTTATCATTAACAAGGCACATATTTAATCAAATGGACAACCAAGGTGCATATCTATATGGGATTAATCCTTCATGGAAATGTCTCTAAAATGCTTGCTTCAAAATCCTTGAGTTCCTTAAAACAGGTCCATCATGTTCCTCCTATATATGAAACTAGAAAGACTGGATTGCATAATATTAATTCTCAATTGATATCTGCACATGGCATGGCATGACAGGAACTAAACATATTTCTTACTTCTCAGTGATCGATCTAGATTGAAAGGACTACTAAAATTCTATATGGAACTCTTGAATCATACATAATTAAACATGTAGTATTTGGTTTGTGCTGAATACAAATCGAACAGTTGGATAAAAGAGAAATACATCCTGGAAAATAGGCATTAAAAAATGCATACTACATTGTGGCCCGACATTGCATAAAAACTCAAAGGAAAAAGAAATTACAAGAAAAACATAAACTAGTTTTATTTTTCTTCAACTTCAGTCACTTTATATTGAAGATGTTTTGTCACAAAAATCAAAGCTTATGGAGAAAGTACAGAAACAAACATGTCTATGTGTTGGTGTTGTTCTGCCAATTAGAAAAAGTTCATGTTTCCAGGAGTTCGGAAAAGGATGACTTTTTTTTTTGGGTTTATGTGAGCAGAATTATATTTATAATCATCAGCATGAGATGTTGTCATTAACAAGGCACACATTGAATCAAACGGACAACCAAGATGCATATTTTTTATGTGATTAATCCTTCAAGGAAATGTCTCTAAAATGCTTGCTTCAAAATCTTTGAGTTCCTCAAAACAGGTCCACCATTTTCCTCTCTATGTAGTGAAACTAAAGACACAGGATTGCACAATATTAATTCTCAATTGATACATGCACATGGCATGGCAGGAACATGAACGGCGGGTTGGCTAAATTAATCTTTATAATAACATCGACATCCACGATCTGCATGCATCAAACAGGCAAGCAGGAATGAATCCATTAATAACATTTCCGTCCCCCCAAACAATCAAAATTAGGTACAAAGCAGCTGCAGGCATGCAAGCACAACAAACACACACATACAGCAGAGGAACATGCAAAGAATCAATCAAAGCAGGAGAATTAATTGCTAGAATAAAAAAAGAACTGAACTTTCAGAAAAAAAAAAGGGGAGAGGAAGATTAGGAAATTGGATTACCGAGCGAGCGGAGTAAGAGGAAGAGGTGCGAAGAGGAGACGGCGGTGTGTGGGTGTTGATGGAGGGAAGTCCTACATATCGTTAGCATCAGCAGACAACGTCATCTGATCTGAGGAACAGGAACAGGAACAGGAACAGGAAGAGGAAGAAGAAGAAGTCTCACGCGACGGCGGCCTTAGCAACAGCAAGCACCACTTTCAAGGCTCCAAACAAACACAACACGACCCTTCTTCTGACGCCACTCGCCAGCCAGAATAAAAACTAAAATAAAATAAAACACCTCCTCACAATGATCCGAAATAAAAGTAGTAATAATAATCAATAATGAATTATCATTATTATGCACGTTAACTTTTTAAGCTGCTATTAAATATTATTTATCTCTTCAATAATAGAATAATAAATTTATCATAAATATAAAAAAGATTTAGAAAAATTCAGCATTTATTATAAATTTAATAGTTTACAGTTGAGCAAATAGATAACATGTTAGAAATTTTTTCATGGAAAACACAGCCGTCAAATGAGTCCCCACTGCCATTTTTTTTACTCCATTTGTTGGCAGCTGCTTCTCTCTCTCTCCCTCAGAAATAATCAAAGTTGGACATTTGACTGCATCATTTCAATGTAATATAAAAAAGAAACATCACCAGTTTGGTTAATATCATTTCTGAATTCTGATTTATGGCAGTTTTAACACCTTTCCTTGAGCAGATTAGTATTCTATATTCAGAATCTTGCCACCTCAAGTCTGTGACTTGAAAAGATTATCTTCAAGTGAACATGGTTTAATAGTTCCATGTAAAAGAAACAAAAAAATTGATACATTTGCCATCTCAGGCCCTGAGAGTGCATTAACTTGTGTGGGATTAACAGCTTCAGTCAAACCTGTCCCTAGACCAAGTATGCAAATAGCTTCAGCTTATGCAAGATGTAAGTTAATGGAAGGTTGATGCTTGCAATTTTTCAAATGTCTTATTATATAAGATTAAATAGTTTCTTAGTCCTACAACAAACATAACAAATACTACTCGGTTTGAATCCTACAAAGCATTCAGATTGATGTCTGAATCGCAAATGACAAAGTGTAGTGCTTCCATTTTCGGCTCACCCAACCCAATTTGTATTTTCATGGCACAATCATGTTCCAAATAACAATTCAGAGAAGTGGCCAACTTATTGAATTCAAGGAGATAGGACACATTGTACAATAGAAACGTCTACCAAGATTGTCTTCTCCACTTGGTTGCATCCATTAGGATCTGGGATGGGATTGTTGTTATACAGATGAAACATTTAAAAGTAGCTTAAATATACAGGTGTGGCATTAAAAGGTGTGCATAGAGTCCAAAATACACAGATGGAAGTTCTTGATGATCAATCCTCACATAAGAGAATTGCAAGTTTCCATGGATTAAGAACAATAAGAAAAAAAAAGCATACTAAAATTCTGTCAAAACATCTTGGTGAGACCTTATTCATCTCATATAAGCAATGCAAATCTCTCGGACACTAGTTTGGCTTATGATTTATTCTGTTCCAACACTTTCACAAACTGACTGTGTCAATGTTCCTGCCACAAAGGAAACCAACAAGAATGAGCTTTACCAACTTTAATTGATACATTATCTTTTTTCTCAAACGCTATAACATGAGAACTAAAATTATCTCATTATCAGGCACCGCTGTTACTTCTGTAAATTGTTTGCTCTCATGAAGCACGAGTGTCGTATCTTCTAATTCTAAGATATATGAAATATTCTAATTGAATCTTTGCAGTAAGAGGGAAATGTCAATGCTGTTAACGCAGATTTAACATCTCTGGCCTTGCATGTTAACCTAAGAGGACGGACAGCTTCATTGAGCCATAACTTAAAAACCTCTAGTAAACATAGGGCACAATCCTCCACGAAAAAGTTTCTCATTATTCGATTCAGACCTCTTTGTGCTTCTGAGAGCATCTTCATCCCAACATGAGTAGAACAGAGGTATGTAGGATAAAAATGTGGAATCACAGAACTGCAAAAAAAGATAAAATTGGAGAGTTACTTGACATGAATATCCTATATGAGCAGAAAAATGAAAGATGTATTGCATTACTTCACATGGCAAGCTGAAAGAAAATGCAAGCAACAGATCCTAGGTAATTGCAGTGCATCGAGAATCCTCTATCAAATAAGAAACATCAAATAAAAAAAAATGAAAACAAAAAGATAATCATGAGTTTGAAACATGCAAACTTTTAATTCAATGTGCTGCATTCAAATAAACAACCATCATCACAAAAGAGAAAATCATCGCTCTGTTATTTCTTTCTGGATCTTCCTTTACTTATTAGTCATAATCTTATTGCACATCAGTAATGAGATTAGTCTATTAAATCTTCAAGAACAAGCTGACAGGCTTTATTGTGATTGTGATAAAAACAACCAAGTCTAGATTCAGCTTATTTTATTTCTTTAAAAAATAAATAGATGCACTATAAAACTCATAATTTTTTTAAGGTACTATAAAACTTAAAAATTGATATGTTATGTGATGATAAAAGGCAAACAAGAAAGTCTAGGATGGAGAAAAAAGAGATGAACAAAAGAGAGGAATAGAAAACAAGTTATGACATATTACCACGTTGTTCAAAGGAAGCAGAAACACATATAGGCATGTTCTATAGAGCAATAATACACATAGACATCTAACATTTCATTGTGGGATGATCAACTGCATGAGAATTATCTGATGCGAATTTAATTGTTGTGAACAGATCATAAGATGTAGATATTCGCGAAGAAGCCCGGTCACATGAGAAAATATGAACAATACAGTGAATAAGATGCATCATGCAATAAGTGAATCTACATGAACAATACCTAAAATACTTGACTTCATGTCACTACCTCTCTCTCTCCATCGATATCAAACTTCTACATCATTACATGCCTTCTTCATGGAAAGCTTCCAAGCTATCTGTCCCCTCATCAATATCAACCTTAGGCCTTGAGAATCATTTCTTCGTTGATCAACATGGTCTGTAAATGTAACCATCATTCTTTTACCATATGGCAGAAGCATTATGTAATTCTCTGATATCATCTGATGCAAATTTAGTTGTAATAGACAGGTCGATGTTTGAAAAGAAAATGGATCACATAAGAAAATATGAACAGTACCTTGAATCAGATGTAAGCATGCAACTAACGAATCTACACAACCATCAAACATTGGCTTTTCTTCTTGTCATTGCCTGTATGTATCAACATTGGATCTCACTTCTACATCACAACATGCCTTCTTCTTGAGAAGCTTCCACAATATCTATCTCTTCATCAGTATCAACCCCAGGCCTCGGTTGTTATTTCTTGATTTCACAGTGGCCTATAAATGGAACTATCATTTCACAACCATTTGAGACGAGCATTTTGTAATTCAATTGTAACATCCATGTACCCTTGGTAAAACATGTCATCCCTTTGACTGGGGTATCATTGAATGAGATGTCAGGTTATTATATCCTCCATTCAGAAACATATGTTCAATAGGGACCATTTCCCCAATGTCGCCATGTTACTGGTTGTTTCTTTTTGCCTGTCCAATTAGAGTGTGTGTGTTGGAAATTGAACTCATTTTCATTGTTCTTGATTCCAGCTTCTCTTAACAGCTTCTTCCAACTTTGATTCAACATTTCCATTCTAGAAAGTTGGCATTAAATACATAAACTTGCCAAGATATTCAACCCCATCATGCCAACCTTCAAGTTACTGAAAGTTTGTTAAGCATCGATTGAATTTCGAATCTCTATAGTTTATTATTTTCACCAAAGCAGCTACTCCAATACCAATCCATAAAAGGAAGAACAATAGTTGAAAAAGAAATATTGCACAGAAAAAAAAAGAACCTTGATTCCCTAAACACCTCATTAGAAAAAAAAAGAGGAATTAAGCAAGAAAGTGTTAAAAGGCAGTGCTTATACAAGGACAATCCTATAGCTCTTATGACACCATAAGGATATGAAGGATAAGAGAATATATCAAGACTATATGAGGTAATTGATGTGGTCATAAAAGAGACAATAAGAGATGTCAAATTGAGGTAATCTTCTGACGAATATACTCAACATGACGCTTTAGATAGAACCTCTTTCCTCACAACAAAAAATTGGCATGCCTAAAGAAACATCAATGGTTTTAGATGAGGTGTTACTTGAAGAAGATGAGATGAGAGTTAGACAAGAGAACACTTGAACAATACAAAAGGACAGAAGCAAAGAAGGAAAAAACTCATATAAAAGGTTATATGGAAGTCCATAAAAAAAGACTAATATTCCAAAACCAGTCCGTAAAAGGAAAAATCGTGGCAAAAGTAACATTGCGCATAAAAAAAGAAAACCTCGATCCTCTAAACACTCCATAAAGAAAGTCTATTTTTGAATTTTCTACAAACTGTTTGTGTCCTTGACCAAGGTGTAATATGGATTTACTTTTATAAGGGGAGGAAGCGTGATTCATGCATTTTTTTAGGTAATGGGATTTTATATTCAAAATTCAGTTGACTCTTAATGAACTTTCTCTCACTTGCAGTATGTCATTGATCAGAAAACTCCCATTTGCATGAGTTGCAATGAGTCATTAATTCTTTCCGGTGGGACATTTGAAAATTCGAGGATCTCTTTTCTCGTGCAATGCTTCTTTTACCACTATGTCTTGCCATGTATGAACTGGTTTTGGAGTAGTTTGTTCTGGAATAGTAGTATTTCTTTTGTAGACTTTCATCAACAAACAATCTTTGATATGAGCTTGTCTTCCTGTACTATTCAAATTGCTTTCATGTCTAACCCTTGTCTCATCTTTCTCAAGTAACATCTCAGCTAAAATCATTGGTGTTTCTTTAGACACGTCAATTCTTTATTGTGAGAAGAGGGGTTCTCTTTGAAGCACCATGTTGAATGCTTTTATATGGAGATTGCATCACTTTGGCATTTCTGATTGTCTCTTCTATGAAGACATCAATCACCTCATGGATTCTTCATATATTCTCTTACCCTTCATATCCTTGTGGCGTCATAAGAGCTATTTGATTATCCTCGGATAAGAACTCCATTTTAATACTCTCCTGCTTATTTTCCTTGTAGCTGTGTACCCACTGATTACTCCAATGAAAGACAATCTACCACAAATTTCATGCTACAATGAGAATCGTCTTTAGGAGGAGTNACTCCATTTTAATACTCTCCTGCTTATTTTCCTTGTAGCTGTGTACCCACTGATTACTCCAATGAAAGACAATCTACCACAAATTTCATGCTACAATGAGAACCGTCTTTAGGTGGAGTAACAAGATCAAACTATTTGGGGTTCTGCGCAAACATGTCGTTGTTGAATTGGTTCATTTGTGATCATCCTATGAACAAGTTTCAGCAACCAACAAAGCAAAGGAAAAGAAACAAGATATCATTTAATCATCATTCAATTATGACTTTTGTTATATGTAATAGAAAAGAAAATAACATGGAAACCTAATTAAAAGGAAAAGTAATCAAATAGACCTAGACTACACTAATGGGCTAAAAGCTTATGACTCTAATTGTTCTACATCACTAGAAATTACCTAAAATTAGCTCTGGCTTTGTAATCTCTCAAGAAGCAAACTTTCCTTTAATGCTTGGAGAAATATACAATGATTATCAACGGGAAAAATAACAGTGGCTTCCATCTCTTGCAAACACGGTTCCAAAGTAAAGAAACTTTCATGGGGTATGGAACAAAGAAGAATAACAGCGACGACCTTGACCAGATATCACAACCAAACGACGATGCAGCGAATAATATGGCTAAGGCAAGAGAAGGAGGAGGTTTTATACTGGGAAGTTACTATTAAAATGGGAAAGAGGAATATAAAATAAATAGGAAGACATCCGAACTCTAGGGCTCAAATAATTGACAACATGGGTGTCAAATACGTAGAGGACACATAGTATACCAAGTTTAATTTTATTGATGAACTTTACATGTTCGTCGATATGTAATCCCAATAACGAGTTCATAGGTTCCAAATTATGGGACTAAACACTCCTAAAAAAAAAAGATAACCTCGATCCTCTAAACACTCCTAAAAAAAGTCTATTTTTGAATTTTCTACGAACTGTTCGAGTCCTTGGCCGAGGTGTAATATGGATTTAATTTAATAAGGAGAGGAAGCGTGATTCATGCATTCATTAGGTAATGGGCTATCATATTCAAAATTCAGTTGACACTTAATGAACTTTCTCTCACTTGCAGTATGGCATTGATCAGAAAACTCCCATTTGCATGTGTTGCAACGAGTCTCATTAATTCTTTCCGATGGAGTATTTGAAAATTCGAGGATCACTTCTCTCCGTTCAATGCTTCTTTTACCACTTTGTCTTCCCTTTTATGAACTGGTTTTGGGGTAATTTGTGCTGGAATGGTAGTTTTTCTTTTATAGACTTTCATCAACAAACAATCTTCGATATGAGTTTTTCTTCTTAGCTTGTCTTCTTGTACTCTTCAAATTCCCTTCATGTCTAACCCTTGTCTCATCTTTCTCAAGTAACATCTCAGCTAAAATAATTGATGTTTCTTTAGACACGTCAATTCTTTATTGTGAGAAGAGGGGTTCTCTTTGAAGCACCATGTTGAATGCTTTTATATGGAGATTGCATCACTTTGGCATTTCTCGTGTCTCTTCTATGAAGACATCAATCACCTCATGGATTCTTCATATATTCTCTTACCCTCATATCCTTGTGGTGTCATAAGAGCTATTTGATTATCCTTGGATAAGGACTCCATTTTAATACTCTCCTGCTTATTTTCCTTGTAGCTGTGTACCCACTGATTACTCCAATGAAAGACAATCTACCACAAATTTCATGCTACAATGAGAATCGTCTTTAGGAGGAGTAACAAGATCAAACTATTTGGGGTTCTGCGCAAACATGTCGTTTTGAATTGATTCATTTGTGCTCATCCTATGAACAAGTTTCAGCAACCAACAAAGCAAAGGAAAAGAAACAAGATATCATTTAATCATCATTCAATTATGACTTTTGTTATATGTAATAGAAAAGAAAATAACATGGAAACCTAATTAAAAGGAAAAGTAATCAAATAGACCTAGACTACACTAATGGGCTAAAGGCTCAAGACTCTAATTGTTCTACATCACTAAAAATTACCTAAAATTAGCTCTGGCTTTATAATCTGTCAAGAAGCAAACTTTCCTTCAATGCTTGGAGAAATCTACAATGATTCATCAACGGGAGAGATAACAGTGGCTTCCATCTCTTGCAAACACGGCTCCCAAAGTAAAGAAACTTTCATGGGGTATTGAACAAAGAAGAGTAACAGCGACGACCTTGACCAGATATCACAACCAAACGACGATGCAGCGAAGAACATGGCTAAGGCAAGAGAAGGAGGAGGTTTTATACTGGTAAGTTACTATTAAAATGGGAAAGAGAAAAAAAAAATAGGAAGACCTCCGAACTCTAGGGCTCAAATAATTGAAAGCATGGGTGTGAAATACGTAGAGAACACATATTATATCAAGTTTAATTTTATTGACGAAGTTTACGTGTTCGTCGATATGTAATCCCAACAACGAGTTGATAGATTCCAAATTATTGGACTAAACAAGGAACACCTGAGGAAAGAATCACAAATGGAGGCAAAAAGGAGTCACCTTGGCCGTAGCCGCCTGTCACTGCGAGGGAATGGTCATGGCCGGTGAACACGCTGACGACGGCGTCACACGGCAAAGAAAGGACCTCGGTGGCTCGTACGCGCCGCCGCCGAGGGGGAAGTGGAGGGCCGAAAGCACCGTTGCTGCTGCCCCCCAAGCTCAACAGCAACGACGCCCGGCCTCACAAACGACCGCGCGCCGTCGCAGGCGCTTCCTAAGGCAAAAGAGCTCGCATAGCTGCGGCGGCGGCGACGGCGACGGCGACGGCGAGAGCGAGCCTTAGGCGGCGGGGCGGCGATGTCGAGAAGGAAACTTGGGCTTTGATATACCACTCAGTTCGAGAGACCACTATCTCTAGGGCCATTTTTAAGGCCCAGTAAGAGCCTCTGTGGCCCATGTAAGCCTATCACATTCATATATTAATTTGAGATAAAATATTTGTCCAGTAAATTAAAGTGGAACCCAATAATATTCACATATTTATTAGTGTAGGCTTATGAGCAGGTGCAAAGATAGAATATTAAACAGGGGTGTAAAATTATAAAATTATTTTTTATAAAAAATAAATGATAAATAAACAAAATATTGAAAATGATAAAGTAAGCAAAAAATAAAAAATTAAGAAAAAAGAAGATAAGAAATATTAAATTTAATTTTTAATCATTTTTAAAGATATTTTTATATATCCAATAATAAAATATATTTGAAATTATATTATTAATAAAAAAATTAGGGTGTTATTTCACTTCTTAATATTCCTTAGATTCGCTCTTACTTATGAGCATAAATATATATTAACAAGTCAACATAATAATATGAAAAGAGGTAAATTGATGTAAATTAAATTACAACGTTGCACGCCTCATATCTTTCAAAATTATAAATTTATTATTATTATTATTATTATTATTATTATTATTATTATTATTATTATTATTATTATTATTATTATTATTATTATTATTATTATTATTATTATTATTATTATTATTATTATTATTATTATTATTATTATTATTATTATTATTATTATTATTATTATTATTATTTTCGGTTGTCACCCAGTGTACGGGAAGCGGCGCCGATTTCTCAACCCACGCAACGCTAATAGTTATGCGCACTGGCCACGGGTTGGGTTGGAGTCTCGCCCACCATCGAGCCCGACTAATTTGGTGTCGCACCGGATGGCGTGCCTGACTATGGCAGGTGAGGCTCACCGCGGGGATTTTGAATTAAATGGTAGCGGTGCCACCCGCATGTAAACACAACAGCGGCTCGACCGGTGCATCTTTGCGATTCCCGTGATTGCCGGCTGCTAGCTGCATCACATCGATATACTCGTGTCATGGGCGTTGCATAACTGATGCCGCAAGTATAATTTTGAAGATTGTAACATCACAACAAGAAAATATTAATATGAATTTTATACATATAGTATTATGTATCTATTAATTCTTCATCCAGAGATGATGGAGGAAGAGGCTCATCTTGAAGACAACACCTTTTATTTTTTTTTCTCTTCTGTGACTTTTCATTCAAGAGGGGGAGGGAGGAGGAGGAGGAGGCAGGCAGCTTTGTTATTAAATTCCACCGTCCGCAGTAAAAATTTGAGATCTAAAAGTGGATCCATTCCATGCATCAATAAAAAGGGCAAGATCAACTTGGTTGGTGTTCTCTCTTCAGACTTCGTTGTTGTTTGTTTTGTTTCATGTTGGGTTGGGTATGAAGATCATTTTGCTTCTTGCCCTTTCTCTATTTCTGGTTCAAGTTTTTCCATTTAAGGATGCTCCTTCGTGCACTTCCAATTTCCAAGGTATGTAATTTTACCCTTTTATCATTAAGATAACAAAATTTTATTTATGTAAAATGTATTTAACCTTTAGAAGCATTTGTGTCTAATATAATTTAAGGGGGCTGAAAATGTCTCACGCACTTTTAGTGTAGTGCGTGTAGCACAATAAAAAATAACGATTTTATCTATAAAAAAAAATTTGAACACTGTTCATTTGTATAGAAGGTATCGTTTCTTTCTGTACAAATAAGCTACACATTCTTTTTTCCCATAATTTAATTATTCCAATTCTTTACTAAGATATCACTAATATGTGCTTCAATGTTAACATATGATCTCTTATTTTAACTGCACCATAAATTTATTTTCCATCAGATGACCAAGACGATGACGTGAGACTCCAGAGCGCGGCCACGCATCTCGTCCTCCACCACCGTCACGGCCCGTGCTCTCCCTTCACGACGTCAACGCCCTTCTCCGACATCCTCCGCCAAGACGAGTCCCGCGTCCGGTCGCTCGCCGCTCGTCTGACTGCAGCAGGCACTCTACGCTCTCCTGCCTCCGGCGACACTTCCGAGGTCCCGCTGACCTCCGGCGCGTCCCTCGGCGTCGGCAACTACATCGCCAAGATTGGCCTCGGCACGCCACAGACCGACCACGTCATGATGGTCGACACCGGCAGCTCCCTGACGTGGCTCCAGTGCGCCCCGTGCAAAACCTTCTGCCACCCCCAGTCCGGCGCCGTCTTCAACCCCAACGCCTCCGCCACGTAC
>LTAE01011480.1:0-15174 GCA_001647135.1 Pontederia paniculata | reverse complement strand
CCCTTCTTCGACTAAGTCTTCACTGGCGTCCACTTCTCCTCGGACCGCCCATTCTCCATCCTTCAGTTGTAAGTGTGATACCTTCGGTCGCCCACTGCTCTGTATCGGGCGACCTCTCCTGTTCAGCTCTTCTCTTCGGTCGTTCACTTTATATTTTTGGTCGATTGTTTAACCTTTGACTCCTCTTCACATGCATTCTCCTTCAATATTGGTCGACCACTTCATATGCTTAGGACGACCACTGCACACATAGAGTTCTTCTGATATGTCTTTTATGTGCATAGGTGGTCCGTTCCTTTAGCTTTGGTCGACCTATCAAATTCTGAAACTTGAATGTCCTATTTCAGAAATCGGCTCAACAAGTTCATTAGTTCAAACTAAGTTCCCTTACAAATTTGTGATCATCAAAATAATCTCGGGATCTTAGATTCAACAGATAAAACCTATCAGCTGCCATGGTGTTGTAATGGAAGGATTTTGAATTTAGGTATTAGAGATTCGACGGGTAAACAAATTATTGGTTGAAGTTCTGGATCATTATATTCCTAACCTGAGCAGCTTTCAACTAGCCCTCAAATAGAGAAACAACCATTCCCCATCTACATTGTAGTGTGGTGGCGATTTGGTTATATATTGCATATCCTTCCACCCCAATTCGCCCTCGCCACAATGAAACTTGGTATTAGACCGACTGAAAGTACTCGACGACATTGCACTTATGCTCCCCGATTGTTTAGACTCCAAGACAAGATAAAAATTCACACCGAGTGAAATATTTCTAGGTGTTTGAATGAAGTTGAGGTACAACAAGTTGAAGCATCCTAAGGTCTCAGTTGCGTTCTGCATGCATTAATAACAAAGTGTGAAAGAGTATAGCAATTGTCATAATCAATTGTTTCGTGCTAATTAAAATAGATGAGTTATCAATCAAACCTATATTATATTATATTAAAAATTGGAGGATGATCCTCTATACTAATAGTTAATAGCTAGGTGTCTTGGTCCATATCTACCTAACCTCTCAACCGTTGCACAATGTTATCAAAATCAAACCAGACCAACTAGTTCAATTGCTTAATTATGAATCAGGCCATGATTCAATTTGCTTAATATGAAAATAAAAAAGGTTCTATGGTCAAACTAAAACAAAATAAAATTAGAAAAATGGGGGAACTCGTGAACCAGTTTCCAAATTAAGTTACAAATGCAAAAAAATCACTTGAGAAAAGAGGTGAAATAAAACTTGAAAATAATAAAAAGGAAAAAATAGAATGATAATATATGGAATAGGAGAGGAGTAATTGGAAAAGGAAATAAGTTACAGAGATTAAAAGCAGAAAGAGCAAAATGAAGATGGAAAGAAGTAGAAAAAAATAAAAAGGAAATTAAATGTAAATTCATAGGAGCGAGAAATGAAATTACAAAGAAGTAAAACTAGAAAAAAGAAATAATATGATATAAGGAGAGAAAATACATAAGAATTTTTATAATGGAAAAGGTAATTAATGAAAAGTAACAAAAAAAAGTAATTAATCAAAGGGAATTAATGAAACTCTAATTGTTCATGGATTTGTTCTTGAGAAATATTATAATATTGCTCAAAAGCATTAAAAAATTTTAATTAGTATGATATTATAAATATAATGTTATTAAAATTAATCAAAAAATTCACTCACTTAATATAGCATTGTACTTCTTCACAATTTAAAAGGACATGATTTGTTGCCGACTTTATTTCTACACCATTTGGCCAACATCTTTTTAGATTTGTTAGATGCTTGACCAGATTGATTGAAAATCGACAAAGTTCGTTGGGTCGTCAACATACCTTCTGCAACATCATTATTTTGTTGAACTCTTATTATTACACATTTGACATAAGACTCAAAGTAGTTAGAACATAAGTAAGATATCTCTTGATTCAAATGCGCTTCACATATTGAACCTTCAAGTCGAGCTTTGTGTTTAGTTTTTTTATTTTTTTATTAAGATACTTCTCAAATGGATATATCCATCTATATTGAATTGGTCCACCTACTTTATATTAGCTTCATAAGGCAAATAAATCGGTAAATCTCCATAGGATTCAAGTAGAAATATTATTTTTAATTTACATAAATAACTAGAATATTTTATTTCAATTGTGTCATATTATCCACCTTCAGAACTGTTGAATAGAGGCCCCTAAAAAATTGACTCAGTTCAGTAAGAAACTTCCATATTTTATCTGGCAACATTGAAAATACAATTGAAAGCAAATTCTTCATGAATATATGAAAATTATGATTTTTCATTCCGAACGAGTGCAACAGATTTGTGTCTATATATATAGCCAAGTTTGAAGTGTAACCATGAGACATTTATAAATCTTTCACCCTTCGACAAACAATTGCCTCATCTTCTAATAAAAGTATAATTTGCTTTCGATTTCTCTATCTTACCATTTGGTAAATTAATTAGGTGCAATTCTCGACATCGACAATATTCTTTCAAATTCATTCTTGCTTTTATGTTTATTTTAACATCCATAACAATATTAAATATATTGTAAAAGACATTTTTTCGATGTGCATCACATCCAAATTATGGCATATCAGGTTCTCCTTTCAGTTCGGTAAATCCCAAAATATACATTGCTAAGTCCAATTATAAGAGACAACATAACCATGATATCTAATGATACAATTTTCGGTGACCTTTAAAAGACAACTAACAACATCACTTAGTTATGTCCAAAAATTCTTGGAGGCAAATTTTCAATTATCTTTTGCTTCCTGAAGAACTTTTTTTATAAGTGTGTTCGGTAGGCAAGAATTGTCTGTAACAATCGAACAAAAAAAGTTTACTTCCATACTTTAAAGTAAACACTTTTGATTCATGCATACAATATGGACACGCTAATTTATTTGTGGCCATCCATCTTGATAAGTTTTAATATGCAAAAAAAATATTAATTGTCCACACTAATACTACTTTCATTGTAAAATTTTATTTTATTAACACATCATATGCCAAGACATTATTCCACAAACTATGAGTTCTTCCACTAGTAGTTGCAAATACATATATTTATCTTACGTTTGAGATTGTGCGGACCAGGATAGGATACAAGTCAAAAACACATACAGAGCAATCATACATACTTCGAAAGGCAAATTAGAAGGAAGAACTATAGTTGACCAACAAGAATAAGGAGAAAATGACTGATTATGTAGAGTAAAACTGTCTATATACAAGTCAAGTCTTATATTTCTAGGATCATCTATGAAATTATGATACATTCAATCAAAATATTTTCATGTATCACCATCGGATGGATGGAGTATAACACCTTCCTTGGTACTATGATCACACTATCTCATTTATGAAGTTGAACCCATAGAAGATTATAATTCTTTTAAGTCTTAAAATAAAAGACAAACAACATCCTTTTTACTGAAATTTCATTTTTATTTCTACTAGAAATATTTGAATTTTTGTACCTCTCAGCACAGAAAAATATTCATTGTCTCAATTTAATATCTTTATCATAAAACAACATGAATCCATTTACATAACAACCTATCTTTGATGACGCAAGATCATATTTAGAAACTATTTTTTTGTTCTATAATAATTCAACATAATTTGTGACGCTAGTGGCGTCACCTCCTTTAATGTAACATCATCAAAGCACACATGTGATCTATTATGATTAGATTTAAAGCTCAACATCCGAATAAATAATGATAATTCAAAATGAGTTTCATAACCTAATCATAGAGGCTAACTTGAAGCATTCAGTAATTTATAAAATTCTTAAGCTTCTAAATGTGTTGACTCTTCATGAAATCTAACTTCCCCATAATCTATTGTGGCAACATCGTAAACTAGGTTCTTATATCTATGAACTACATCATCCACACTTCAAAATGAGTTTCATAACCTAATCATAGAGGCTAACTTGAAGCATTCAGTAATTTATAAAATTCTTATGCTTCTAAATGTGTTGAATCTTCATGAAATCTAAGTTTCCCATAATCTATTTGGCAACATCGTAAACTAGGTTCTTATATCTATGAACTACATCATATGCACTTAAAAATCGATTGACTCTTCATTGATATTGAAAATATGATCTTCTTCTCCAAATTCGACCCAATACTAATAATTCGGTTTAAAACTCTTTCTATATATGTGGGCTTTAACAATTTCTATTGTCTGAAATTTTGTACTATAATATTTTAAACATAGACATCTAATTGTTCCTTCTCCAATATACTGAGATGATTGACAAACAAATTTATGAAATATTTAGGATTAGTTCTATTATACATCCACCGATAATATTTCGGATGAAATGTTTTTTACAATAATGATTTCAATGAATTATATATTAAAACTACAAAACTAATTAGTAATTTACACATATCCTAATATATATATATATATATATATATATATATATATATATCTAATGATAATAAGATATTAAAATTAATACAAAAAAGTAAATGTAACTAAATTAAATTCTAGATTAAATTGATAAATTAGAAAAACAATTGTGCACATGCAATTCATAAGTAAAAGAAATTGTACATCAACTAAATTGGAAAAGATTGCATGGCAAGGGGTCGCCTTTGCACGGCCACAAAACGGAGAACGTGTCGTCATGCAAGGGTGAACACGCCCCTACCCGACCACACATGGGTAGAACGCGACCTTGCAGGTGCAAACTGTGTTGTTGTATGGTACGCCAAAAATATCTGTTGGAAAATATGACCGAAAAATGTACCTTTCAGAGAAATGAAGAGGAAGAGATAGTCAAACATGTTTACGTTGGAGGAGGAAAATTTGCGGGAGATCTGTTGTGAGGGAAGAAGAGAGTTGGCAATTTGCAAAGGTCGTTTGGGTTAGAATCTGCGATGGAAAAATCCTTCCCAAGTACACCCTAGTCACGGGTGTGTGTGGAAGAAATGCTTCCAACTGCGGTAGTTCCTGACCGTTGTAGTTTGCCAATGAGGTCTTTACCGCCACAAAATGTATCGATTTGTTTATACCACCATAATTTCCGGCAGTTCCCGGCCGTTGCAATTTATGGCAGTCAAATAACCGCCGCAAATCATAGCGATAGTATTTTACCGCCATAATTTGCGGCATCATAGACCATCGCAAATTATGGGGTTTTTTGAAACTGTTGTGTTCCACGCTCGTTGTTTTGACCATCACGAATTTTTGACGGCTCCATATTCCCTCACATATTGTGAGGGATTTTATCTATCTCAATTTCAATTTATGTCAGTCTTATTTTTCTTTGGAAGCGAAGATAATATATTTTTTTGTCTCAAATTTTGACTCAAATTGAGAGAGATATTGGACCATCACAAATCTTCGTTGCTATTTCTTGTAGTGTTAGTGTAAATGGTACAAAAAAATATTTTGAATACTAATATTAGGAATAAATATTTTTTTATCAATAATTTATGGTTAATGAATGGTATACAAAATATTTTGAATACTAGTGTTAAGAATAAATATTTTCTGATCAGTAATTTATGATTAATAGGCTATTCAAGTTTCTTTTATAAATTTTACTTAAGTCATACATAAAAAATTTATCAAAAGTATTCTTTTAAAAAATATTAATTTTTTCAAACTATTAAATGCTACTCAGTTGGCATAATGAAATATGTCCAACATTGCTGTAAATAAAGGAATTACATATGTTTTAATAAAGTCAAACAAAAAATCTCTCAACTTTGTTACGGCTTAAATCAGATATCAATTAGAATGATCTATTCATAATCTTAGCATTGCAGAACTTACCCGCCATTCAATAAATAGTCAGGTATAGGAATCATTAAACAATCTTAAATTAATGTTCGAGTAATATGCATAGAATTAAAAAATCCAGATCTATTAACTCCATTAAGTATTGGTACTATTAAAAGCATGCTAACTGACTCAAGATCCCATCGGTTCACAAGATCTTTTAAAACTAATATTATTTATAATAATTTGAAGCATAAAATTTATATTAAACATTATAACTTAATTTATTTTATCACTAAATATTAGTTTAAAATTTCTAACGTTTATTACTAATATAATAATGTATTTAGCGTTTAACATAATAATACAGCTATACTGTTTTTTCTCCTTCCTTTTATAACTATCTTGCCTTTTATTATTCTATGAATGTATTTCTTTTATATTTCATTTCATATTTAAAATGTTTCCATATATTTCTGATATTTTTTAAGCTTTAATATTTTTTTGTTAAAATATAAAAAATATTGGTTGAACTTGATTTACTCATTCGACCCAATTTTCTAGTTATTTAGTATTTCCGATTTTAAATATTTACTGCGAACATTCTTCTTCTTTCTACTATATTGTTTGATAACGCTAGAATTTTGAGTTGATTGACAACTAGAAAATTGTTCTAAAACATGTGAAGCTGGTGTAAAATGTTCCACAACAATCCTTCTTTTTTTTCCTTCTCTCTTATTTTATTTTTTCAAACTTCCATACACTCTCGATTAATTGAAGGATTGCCATAAAATAATGAGATACCCTGTCATATATACCCCATTTTTATACATCATGAAATGGGATAAATTAAAGAGCGCGAACATTCACATATCCAACTTTTTTTTAACACAGTATTCAATTGTACACTTGTAAAGGGAATGCAAATATTGTAATGCGTACAAATGAACAAGTAAAAATGACATATCTCTCTCTATGTACAGTATGTATCAGTCCAAACTCCATATCGGCGCACATGTGATGCACAGCCTTCAAACTGTGTAAAGAAACATAAGGTATCCTTGTCGCAGCTCGTGTGCTTCCATCTGAAACAATAGTAAGAGATAACTTGACAGTAGAAAAGGATCAACAAATAACTAATAGAAAATGAGAATAAAGTTAGGGGCCACATTACCTCTTGCCGTGGCACTGTTTAAACATAGCATGGAATTTCAGCTACATGCCAGACACACGCACTCATGTATATATATACTCTCAGAAAATATATATAAAGGTACGTTAGCGCTTATTCTGCAACCTAGCCATTTGGCAGTCAATATACATGATAATCGTACACATATATGACCACTCGCTCCCTTCATACTAAAAGTGTATTTCATGCATGCATGTCGTTCAATTCTAGTGCAGTATGAATTTCTTCATTAATTATGTTAGTTCATAGAAAAACTGATTAACTTAGTCATAGAGCTTTGTAACTACTACTAAGTGAAAAGAAATATACCTTTTGCGCAAATTTTATGCAGTGTACTTCGCAATAATAGGGATCTTTAATGATATGGAGCATGTTTGTTCCACCGACGATCTACTGCAAAATGGTATAACTGTTGCTGGCGATCTTAAAGTGGCATTTAAAGCTTAGCTGTATTGTGCAAACCCGTGTACCAAGGTCGTTGCCTAACGATGCCAAAAAACAAGTTAGATTAGGTAAAAATATATGGTCCGAAGAGTGTTAATATTTAAGGTAGTGTTTGATTAGAGAATAAAGATAAAATAAAATTTTATTTTATTCCAATAAACACCCGCGAAACTAACATCGACAAAATTAGTATTTAAAAAAAATGATTTCACCTTAAACTAATTTATCTACGTATAAATTATATATTCTACCAAGTTAGTGAAATATATTATTAATCAAGATTATTAATCAAACACTGTGTATATCACGGTCGAGGATAAAAAAAAGATGAGTTAGATTTTGCAAATAGCACTATTGATAATATTTTAAATCTCAACTTAGTGGTAAACTCTTATATGACTTTCTGTGCATCATAGTCATTCGAATAATTGAGACAACTTTTGTCGTCTGTCCAATATAGTATATATGACTCTCCGTGCATCACAACAATTCGAATAACTTAGCCTTGGGGGTTTAGGAGCGATCGAGGGAGATCCCTTACGGGGGCTCGGATGCAGAGCCCCCGAAACCTAAACGATTTTAAATTTTTTATTTTTTATATTTGTACTGAGAGTTCTTACATAAACTTTATAGGATTCGAGTTATTCAGTATATTTTATTATCTACTATTTTTCATATCAAAGAAAAAACTACTCGATCGTGGTTTAAAAATATAGCGCAGTTGAAGGTGAACGTTATAAATATAGTGTTTATGCTATATTGTCTCTCTCTCTTTTCTCGTATCAGCAACGACCCAAATCTCTGAATAGCTTGAACCCTTTAACAAATCTGAACATACTGTTACTTTAAAAATTAGTATCAAGTTTCAGCAGAAAGGGTAATAATAATGCATATAGAACCACAGTCCTAAGTTACCAAAAGTGATTTGTTTATATCTTGGCCTAATTATCTGATACTGATCAAGGGAGTTAAGGAGAAAAGAAACTGACATGCTTGCTGCTTTCTGCAGTGTATGAAAGGTTTGAAATACCGCAAAAGAAGTACGCTACTAGGAAAGTGATGGTCTGCCGAAGTGTTCCACAAAGCCAAGCTCATCATCATTGTTTGCCGAACACCCAACATCAGCACATTTTGTGAAGCTTTAATGCGTCCATATATTGTAAAATATACCCATGCATTTATCGAATTTATATCTTCATATGCAACTTTGATCACCAAACTTTGGAAGAACAAATAACTGAATAAGTAATGAATTCTGTTTCAGTACTATATATGCTGTTTCAACGTATGAATATTCTAACGTGTTACATTGTGAATCCTTCTTTGGGTTATTGAGCAAAGTTTAGCAGTCATACCTTTAGAGCTTGGTGATCATGCTGAGACTGACAAAATTTATATCCGTGTTGGTGATCTGAGCTACAAAATAAGATAGTTTGCGCATGGTGGAGAAGATGGACACATGAAGAACTTGCACAATTTAAAGATCGAAGCGTGCTAGAAATGCACGTGCCCTGCTTCTCCACCATGCAGAACCCACCTCCTGAATGCTTCAGAACCAGAAGAGCTGCTCGAGACACCATTAGTGCCCTCACCTAAAATTTATAAGGTTGAAGTTGAGATACTGCCTCATCCATTCATGCCCATTTTATGCATTACTTCTATCTCTGGTGAATGATTCCGGAATTGGCAATGGAGTGCAACTACCTCATTAGAACAGTAGGGTCCATTGCCAACAAGATGGTGCCGATCTCATCGGAGACAACAATAGAAGATGGCTTTTAGCCATCCGAATCCACATGCAGTATTAATTGGGAGGGATCATGAAGCGTTGGAGGCGTGTTGAAGCAGTGTACATATGTGAGCACATTTTGTTGATGACAGCATCTTTGATCATTTAAAGTGTCAGTTTACAGGAATCCAGAAAACCCTGGTCTTGGTAAATTTTTCTTGAACTAGTTTATACACATACTTGCATTTTTTTTCTTACCTTTTCAGCATTTTTGTTACATAATCAAGGTTCACAGAGGTGAAAAATAACTTAAAAACAGGTTTCATATCAAAATTCATGCACCACTGGATACAATTAATTTAAATCAGTAACTACCATGTGTAACAGAAGAGCACAACAGTATGCATATTCTATTTGTAGAATTTGGTTGTTCCCAGATTTGCGTCCAAGCTTGGCTGTCACTTGATAGCTGATACCGTGACTGAAGAAATCAAAGTATTCTTTTTTTTTCTTCATCAGGGAATGAACAGAAAAAGAAACCATTGGGACAACGATTCATATCATTGTGGAAATTGACATGGTATATAAATATGGTCTCAAAACACGAACTTGATTTGAATCTTTTACTGTGAGAAACGCGACGTTTTGATAAATTGTGCTCAGTTTCTGGAACACTATGGCATCATGTGGTACTAATCTCCCCTGTTCATTTTGTTTGCTTTGTGTTCACCTTCAGTTGAGAATTAATTCTCAGGCATCTCCAGAGTTTGATCCTATATGGATATGGTACATTTCCCTATTCTTATGCACTACATCTGCAATGCATTTTCACATTTTTTGTCGAAGTGTCAGCAAGTTCAGCCAATAAATCATTGGTGATGGTTGAAGCTAGGTCCAGATTGATTCATGCGTATGCTAGAATTTATTTTGCAGGTAACTCCTATTACTGCAGAAAAGCTTCAAGTTTCTAATAACTAGTTCAATTACCAGTGTGTAAACTCCCAACTAGTTTTGTTACTTCAAATTGAATCTGGTCTTTCATTATTGCTGGCCAGTGATTTCTGGCATCATGTAGACACTACTGTAATTGCGATTGGTATGCAGCAATGAGTTAATCAGTGGTATTAAGGTAGGGTCTTGTTGCATCAGGGATTGAGTTTCTCTAACGTATAACCATAGTATGCATGCCTTACACATCATAAATCCATGAAGAGGAGGTATTGGGTTTGGCTAGATTTAGTCTTTTAGACCATGGAAAAAAGAGTAACCATCTCTTAATAGACTAGTGCAGGCTGACTCTACCAGCACAGGTTCGAGTCTTTTTTTTTTTCAAATGTCCAAGATTATTAGCATTTGACTAATTGCGTGTTTGGACGGGTGCGATGAAAATAAATTCTGACCAAATTGATGACTCTAAGAACTCAAACGCGAAACTACTATCTCTCTTTATATTGCTCAACGTGAGGATACACATCCGTTAATCATCTGTACGAATCAAACTTGATTCATGTTGAAGGCTTTTGGACCATGTCATCCTTTCTACTTTTTCTTCGTTCTCAAACCTATTAACTAGTTGAAGGGCACAAACCTGTTATAACAATTTTTTCCAGTAAAATCCTTTTAGAAATTCAATATTGCTCTCTCTCAAAGATACTGACTTAATGCAAGTTATTAGCTACATGCCACTTGTATATGAATTTGTAAACAAGCTGCACTCAAATACATTGTAGCATAAGATACTGTATCAAAACGTGATCGTGCAGCTTTCTGATTCATCGATGCACACGTCAGAATGGTAATTCAGACAAGGGACATGAGTATACTTTGATGATCGTGACAATTCATTAATGAGTGCAACTTTAGATATATATGCCTCCGGTGGGTTCCAAAATAAATGGCCAATATGGAAGCAGCAATGCAAATTACTTTTTTTTATAAACTGGAACAAAGTGTATCAAACATTCTATCTTTCTGTGGTAGTTGATGGTGGGAGTCCATAGTATCAATTGGAACAGTCAAGTGTGGACAGTGGATTATTGCTCAACTGTAACTTGCATAACGGATGTTACGTTATAATATTAATTTATATGAGAGTAGATATCGGATATCAACTTAACTATAAGAATAATCAGATCTAGTGGGCACAAAAGTTTCTGAATTGGAGAAACTAATTAGGTGCAGGTAATCATGACAGCAGGATTTAGGTGTGTTCATGAGTCGGTTTGACCCGACTTGATCTCAATAATCTAAATCGATTGATTTTATTCGGGTGGATTGAATCTAGTTGATGATAATTAGTCATCGAATTCGACCTCATCCGATCTCCATCGGATCAGATTGGATCGGGTTGGATCATCAATTTACCCGATTATTTTTCATATATTTTTAATTATTTTTTATAATATTTCATATTAATTATATTTTAAAAAAAATATTTTTCAACTGTTTATAATAATTTTAAAGGATATAAAGTATAAATTTTTAATATACTTTTGATTTTAAAGTAATATAAAATTCTTATCAAGAACAAATTGCTTCAATTTTTTAAAATATATATACAAAAGTTTGGGTTCATCGGATAAGATCGGGTTGATCAGGTTCGAAAATTAAAATTTGTATTCAACCCTTTGGTGATTGAGTCGATTTGGACTCGATCCGACGAACGGTCTGATCCAACCCAATTAAGATTAGATTGGCCCGACACGAGGCCCCGTTGTTGTAATGATCAGCCGTGATCATACATCACAGCCGTGATGGTCACAAGGGACCGTGATCCCTGAGATCAAGACCGTGATGGACGGGTCGTGATCACACGGATCACGATCGTGACGCATACACGGATACGCGATGGACGACGCCGACGATTGCGCTCCCGCTACGTGGAGGTGCCAGCGACGTCGGGAGATATAACGCGCGCGGATCGCGCGTTAAGGTTCAGTAGTCCTGATGAGGAAACGAGCGCTAACAGCCGTCGCTCGAGCGCGCGTCGTGATCGCGCGGATTCGTCGTGATGGGGGGCGGAGTGCTGCACGGCAGCGACGATATAAGGAGACGAGCGTGTGCTAGGAGCCCCCAATCCGAGCTTGCGGAATCCATCTCTCTCACTCTCGTTCTTCAATTGGTATCAGAGCGCCGGCGAACTCGATCCACAGCTTACGTTTTTCGCCACAGCTTTCGCTTCCGACGCACACGCCGCAACCGCGCTCCCCTGTCCTCAGCGCGGCTCGCAATCGACTTCGATCGACGTCCACAACCTGCCCGCACGGTTACCGTTGCCAACAGTTGCTCAAATCGACCCCGACGAGCGTGTCCTGACGGAAGTTGTTGCAAACGACGAGGAGCATTCACGTGCACTCGAGCGAAATTGATGGGGCAGAGGTCTTCGCACACATCCTTGGACGCATTCCGCACCGTCGAACTCGCCGAAAGTCCGATGAATCGCCTCCGACGAACCTTCTCTGTTTTCGCTCGGTGAACGGTACACACGACCCTGACGGAGAAGATGAACAGTGTTCTTCTCACCTGTTCGATCTGATCCGTCGATCTTTTCTTCTCCCTTAGATCTGCTCCATTGATTGCTAGATTAAGTCATAGCCGTTAGATCATTATCTGATTAAATTCCATATGATAATAGTTAGATCCAATCTGAACCGTAGGATTTATCTGATATATTTCTGATTAGATCTGAACCGTTATAACTCCATCTAGATCTCAACCGTTAATGTTATAAGATTTAATCTACACCGTTAGATTTAAACCATTATAACTGTTTTTAATTTGATCAAATCTATACCATCAGATTTTTTTTCTTGATCTTATAATCTTGACCGTCCATTTTAAATTGATTTATAATTCATGTTTTGCAATGTAAATCAAATTTAGAAAATAATTTTAGTTTTTAATTACTATAATTTTCAGAAAATATTTCCTTATTTCCGGATAAAATTAGCTCATCCACTAATTTATTTTCGGACAGTATTTAATTTTATTAAATTTATTTCAAATAAATTTAGTTTATTAATTATTGAATTTATTTTCGGATAAAATTATTTTTTTAGAAAATAAATTTATTCCATAAATTGATAAGTTTTATTTTCAGATAAGTTAATTTTAGAAAATAAATTTAATATTTATTAAACTTATTTTTGAAGTAAATTTAATATATATTCTGATAAATTTATTTTCGGAAGTTTATTGATTATTGAATTTATTTTCGGACAAAATTAATTTTTTAGAAAATAAATTTATTTCATTTACTGATAACTTTATTTTCGGATAAGTTAATTTTAGAAAATAAATTTAGTATTTATTTATTAAATTTATTTTTGAAGTAAATTTAATATACATTCTGATAAATTTATTTTCGGAAAAAATAATCTTTAGAAAATAAATTTTAGCTAGTTATTTGTTGAATTATTTTCGGATAAAATTATTTTTTTAGAAAATAAATGTTATTCCATTTATTTATTAAATTTATTTTTGAAGTAACTTTAATATACATTCTGATAAATTTATTTTCGGATAAATTAATCTTTAGAAAATAAATTTAGATTATTTTCTGTTATTTATTATTTAGAAAATAATTTTTAGCTAGTTATTTGTTGAATCTATTTTCGGATAAAATTAATTTTTAGAAAATAAAATTGATAAGTTTTATTTTCGGATAAGTTAAGTTTAGAAAATAGACTTGGTAATTTTATTAATATTATTAAATTCATTTCAAATAAATTTTATAATAATAAATTAATATAAAGTAAAAAATTAGTTATTAAATCACAATACATGAGCACATATTATTGATATAATAACATGATATATTTTAGTTCTAATTCATAATTTATAATAGTATTTAATGATAAAAAATAAATAATAAATAATTATTAAATACTAATAATGATAAAGTAGATTATTTACCTTTGAAAAATTAAACTAAACTTCTGGATTGATTATTTAAGATAATTATTAAATATTTTAGATTGATTCATTAAGTTTTTTTATTTAATATAATTATTTCAAATTTTACTTATATGATAAAGTAGATTATTTAGCTTTGAAAAATTAAACTAAATTTCTATTTATTATTTGAAAAAAAAATATTTTTTTTGGTATGGTCAAATCCGCCGGGTTGAGCGGTTCAACCCGGATTTTGACCGGATCAAACGGGCCAATTGACACCCCGGATTTAGAATGACCCATGACCCGTTTTAGGCTCCGGACACCGATCCGACCGACCGGGCTGGGCGGATTTTACAACATGGGTTAAATCTATTTTCGGTGAAATTGATTTAGAAAATAAACTTACTTCATTTGACATTGGATTTATTTTTCCGGCAAAATCAAGTTAGAAATACTCCATTTGCCAATAGATCTATTTTATATATATATTAATCTGAAGAATAAATTTAATTATTTTTCTGTTGTTTATTATTAATTTTTTGGGTCAAATTAGATTAGAAAATAAGTTGAATTTATTGTTAAGTTGTTTACTGTTAAACTTATTTATCTTGCTGTTAAATTTATAAATTAATTTAGAAAATAAATTTTGTTAATTCTCTGCTGTTCATTATTTATTTATTGTTAAATTCATTTTCGGCAAAATTTAATTTTGACAATAAATTTACTTTATTTGCCGACATACTTATTTTCTTTATAGATTAATTTAGCAAATAAATTTACTTCATTTTCTGTTAAATTTATTTTCTAGTATATATTGTCTTTTAGAGAATAAGTTTAATTTATCATTAAGTTTTGATTTATTTATTATCAAAATTATTTTTGTGCAAAACTAATCTAGAAAATATTTTTTGGTCTACTTGTTTCTAAATTTGTTTTCTGCATAGATTAATTTAGAAAATAAATTTATTATTCTCTGTTATTTATCATCAAATTTATTTCACAAATAAATTATTTTAGAGAACAATTTTTATTATTTATTATTAAATTTGCTTTCAAACAAATTAATACTTTTTAATATACTCTTCGGATATATTGATTATAATATATATATATATATATATATATTTCTTTTAATTTATTTTCGGTTGTATTAATTTAGAAA